>VOPJ01011187.1:0-59921 GCA_014673585.1 Semibalanus balanoides
CGGCCTTCCCGTCGGCGGCACCACTGCAACAGCGGCCACCGCATGGACGGCGACCTGTCCTCTGCCGCCGACTCTGGACTGTCACCAGCCTCCGAGCACTGCACCAGCGGCCACCGCATGGACGGCGACCTGTCCTCTGCCGCCGACTCTGGACTGTCACCAGCCTCCGAGTCTCCCCAGCTGCCGGAGCAGGGCAGTGGCTCCCGGCGCCGATGTGAGTATGTCCTGCTACAGCCGCGAGCTGCCGTCCTTTACCTTCCGCTGACCACGCTCCTTGTTGCGGGGTCAGCTGGTGGTAACCTTTCTCGATCGGCGCTCTCTGGCGCTCTCTGTTGATCCTTTGTCGGTCAGTTGAGACGCGATCGACATAGCAGATGATCCACGATGGCCGGCTTCGGCCCGGGGGAAATTGAAATCCATCATGGAGTTGATTGGCGAGAACTGGTGCGGACGGGCGCCATTACGGCGGTAATGGCCAGCGTCTCGGCACAGAGCAGACCGGAACCGACGGACCTCTGTCCAGAGACGGACCTCTGTCCAGAGACGGATCTCTGTCCAGAGACGGATCTCTGTCCAGAGACGGATCTCTGTCCAGAGACGGATCTCTCTCCAGGGACGGACCTCTGTCCAGAGACGGACCTCTATCTAGATCTGTCTAGATCCTCTGTCAATGGTCAGTGGGTCAGGCAAAAGAAACAGCGCTGTTCTCCTTATGCCTGCAAACATCCAACAGCCCAGATTTGCCGGGAAGCTCCGAAACGGTCCCCAGTTTACTGCAAGACCATCGCTCACCAGATGTCGCGGTGGGACGGAGGTATGTGTAGTGTGAGCCAGAGAGGAGACCGGACCGGACCGCGGAAACTGCTGCAGACCGGAGCGGAATACTATACATGACGTCGTCAATGTCTTGACTGAGGAGCACTGCTTGAGATCTCACCATCCTACAAATAAGCGCGCAGGACTCTTGTCAGTTTCTGAGAACTGAGATCAATGGTCCATTTGCCAGAGTGGGCACAACTTCTCGGCCGGTTTATTGTATCTATGGGCCGCGATGTAACACGCTGCGGAGCGGTGGCGTGCTTTGCACCCATAATTTGATTTTATTATGGTTCCTTGGTGGACATCCTCCAGCGGGGAAATTCTGAATTATCCTTTGACCGAATTATATTCTCGACAGTCTGTATTCTAGAAATACACTGCTCAGCCATGCAAAGCAATGTTCAACGATTATTGAATTGCAAGTCATATCCAAAGGTCAGTGACAGGGAAGAGTTATCGAAATTTCTGCCGAGGTCTCCAGCCAGAGTGGTAAAAATATGTGGCTGTTCAGAAACTGACCGATATCGGATGGTAAATAGGGCTGACGGTCAGTGTGACAAGCTCTGCTTAACGTGGGACTTAGTCCCCGCAATCTATTCAATTAAAAGTTGCAGACTATGAGGCCTCAAGGTGCTGTGAGGTGAGACAGCCGTACAAGTTGAGCAACACTGAGCTGAGCTGATAGCGAACTTGGCGCATGTGAGTGGAAAATGGCGCGGTTTTTCCCACGCCGCGCTGGCTAACATGCCACAGAAATCATGAATCCTAGAATGCTCTTTATAATCCGTCCTGGTGGATCTATAATTGCATCAGCTCGACAAAATGTGACGGTCCATCTTGGATATTAGTGAATCACGCAATAAGATTTAACTCGGATGATCTCGGATCTGACAGGATCAAATGATAAGTTCGAAACGGATTTATCTCAATGGAATATGTATTGTGAGATTGACAGGATTTCAAAATAGCTTTTAACAGTGACAACAATAGCTACAGTACCAAATGTTGCAATGTATACATATACAATATACATAGATCATATCATATCTATAAAACCTGAGATCCCGTTGCATCTTTCAACAACATTAAAAACTGAACCAACGGTTGGCTAGATTCGAGATCCCGATGAGATCAGACAAAAAACAGTGTTCGGAAGGGGGATCCACGGCGCACTTGTCTGGTGCTGCCCGCAGTACCCAGCTGAATGACAGATCCCAGGCCTGGCTACTGTGAACACTGAACATGCGGTACGCGGTGACGTAGCGACGTTATCACGTCTGTAGCCTGTCCGGTGGGCGGAGTCGTGGACTGTCCATCTGTCGTGGCTGTCACTGTCCGCTGCAGTGTCTCGCCTGACTGACCCTACCTACCCAGATAAGATGACACTCGGTTAGCCGTTTACAAAAGTTGCTGAGTGATTCTGGATCCATGGGGACCCGGACATCACATTTATTTTATTTTATTTGATCCACTGGAGAACCCAGACTCCGCTTCACAAATCATATCAAGCAATCCTCTGAAACCAACATTAATGCACATAAAAGGTTAATAGTCATTTTAGAAAATGTTGGTATTTCACCATCTTATTTTCAATGAACCTAATCCTGCCTTCATGTATACCATGGCTGGTTTACAGTTTCGGCTTGACTTACTTCATGTTATTTTTGTCGTGATCTCAAATTCAATAAGACCCACTTTGAAGTTATATCACTATCATGGGACCCTGTCCACTCCCAAGATCTGTGGTTTCAGGTTTGATTTCATGCATTTCAATATAATCCCAGATCAACTATTGTGTTTCGTACCAAGCAAAGGTGGAATCCTGAAAACGTTTCTTCGTGTTCTTCGTGTTCCAGGAATCGGTATCTAGGATCCATGTAAGCGTCTGACTGAGTCTGGCTACAGTTCCGGTCCTCGGCCGGGCAGTGCCGATATAAATATGGCACGGTGCGGTGCGGTGCCGGGGTCGGGTCAGCAGTCAGCACCAGATCCAGAGCACCAGGGGCGTGGGATATATTTTCAAGTTGTGGGGGCCAACTTTTGGCGGACCTGAGGTAGCAAAAATGATAGCTAAAATGAGCGATATATCGCTGTGATCGCCACCCGTTATACCGCCAATAGGACTTATCGCAATATATCGCCACCCGTTCGCTCGATATATCGCCACATATCCCCGAGATATCGACACCCATTTTGGGTGCGTCAATGCCGGCGACCGCCTTGATCCGGAATTGTATTGGTCGCCACTTTTCATGTTCTCGACTCCTGGCCGACTCACTATCTGCTGAACGTCATGTGAGCAAAGTCGACATCATTCATATGTAATGACGTGTTTTGCTTAAATACTGATGAAACACCCTGACCTATCCCATGCAAAAAAGACTGAATGTTTTTACTCTGTGGCGCATTGTTTTAATTCATGAATAGGATTTACCTCCAAAGAGCAATACAACAATGTGACTAAGAAATAACTTGATCAACGTTACGACGAAGAAACATGCCTATCCTATTGACAGACCTGTGCGCTGTGTTTAGCAGTGTTTCCATGCTACGATAGTCAAAGGTGCCGTGCCACTGTATACAGATGGAAAGGTGCAAAACCAGCTTCAAATTCAATGCAGTTTAAATCTTCTTTTATTTGAAATTTTGCCTTGAAACTGCGCCTTTGTTCTACAAAACATGAGCAAACTTCCACAGACAATGCCGTTAGTCTAATTAAATTAGTTAAAAAGGTAAAATACGGGGACGGCCGACACCTAGCTTCAAAGAGGGGGGAAGTCACCCCCCAGGTCCAAAGTTGAGGGAGCGAGTTGACCCCATTGCCCTAACGGTTCCCATGTCCCTAGTCAGCACACCCAGCTGTCAGCACCGCCACTAACTCCCCGGAGGTCGCAGGACTCCGGAGGTCGCCTCTCAATCTCACTCGGTCGCGGCACGCGAAATGGACCGTCTCTGGGCGCGCGATAATTGCGCCCATCAAAGTGGCCCGTGATTTTTATGCGGTCTGGTCCGGCGAAGCGTCGCCATTGTTCGGCCGGCCGCCCGTAAATCCGGCGCGGTCATGTGGACTGCCGTTAAATTAACACCGAATAAAAGGTAGGCAATCGTAAATCGAGTGGCATATATTGTCGCCGGACCGGTCTTGGCCGGGCGGTCAGTGTGGCCTGCAGACCGCAGCGGACCGGCTGACGACCGCCGGCTGCCGGCTGCTGGCTGGCGCTGTCAGCCCCGTCTGCAGCGGCGGCTGACCGCCCGGCGAGCACGGCCGCCGCAGGCCGCAGCAGCTTCCCGCCGCCGCCGCGGGGCGCCGCCACCTGCAGGGTCCACCCACGGCAGACATGGTCGCGCGGCGGTCCGCGCGACCCGTCGGGAGGGCGGCGCTGGGGGCGCCACCTGCCGCCCGGCGCGCCGGCAGACCAGTCGGAGGGGAGGACCGGAGGTGTGGGAGGGGAGGCTAGGAAGCGGGCGCTAAGCGATCGTCTCGGGTTCCGTCGGCAGGATGCGCCCATATGGCGGCGCAAAAACTCTCACGGCGTCCATGACAGCGCAGCGCACACCCTGTAGGTATGTACACACCAGTGTGGGTACAGTGAACGCCGGGGCATGACTTGACAGCTGACTGTCTTGGCGGCACACCTTCCAGCGGCAGGTCACATCCCGCTTAGGCCCCGCGGGACCCAGCGGAGGCGGTCAACAGCGGGTCATAACCGCCACCAGGCCCCACAAGGACCTGCTTAGACCCAGAGAGGCGGTCAACAGCGGGTCATACCGCCACCCAGCGGGTCAATTAAGTAAAGTAATATTGGGCGGCCCGGCGGGTCATACCACCCACAGACCCACGGGGCGGGACCCGCAGGACCCCTGGCGACGGTCACGGGTCAACGGCGGGTCATATCACCTCTAAGCCCCGCAAGACCAACCGGACCCAGCGGCGGCCGCGCGGGTCATGCTCAGGGGCGTAGCCAGGATCTGGCCAAGGGGGGTCCCGACCTGATTCCAGGGGCCCTTGACGCTCAGAAGGGCCCAGATGGAGATGAAGGGCCCTACAAAACGACATTTTGTAGAGGCCGTTGCTTAGTGCACTCAGTCTGTATGAACATCAGTTAGCGCACCTGTTTTAGACAAAAAAAAAAAAAAATTAAGCAAACGATATAGTGACGCAGGAACAGCATTTTGTCCGGGCTGGATTTTGCCAGCGCCGAGCAGGTCCATCAGTGGTGGCGGAAGGCATTTTCGGATGGGGGCAAAGAAACCCAGGGCGGCCCTCGTGCAAAGCGAACCCATCAAAAATGTCACAAGTATATTTCCTCGTTTTAGGCCACAGATATTTATCAGTGAAAACGCCTTCTGGGCGATGACCGAGCTGACGCGCTCTGTAAAGGTAAAACAGGTTTGATATATGAATCGGTACGGGAGCACAAGTGCGCATTGACTGTACCCCTATAATGAACAACACATTAAATAGTTTTACCGTGGTTATACCCTAGTATGCATAGCTTTAGGAATTCCCTGGGAGTCCCAGGGAATTCCAGCATTTACTTCTTACATCTGCATCCAGCTGAATGTTCCTAAAACTATGCATACTAGGGTATAACCACGGTAAAACTATTTAATGTGTTACTCCATTATAGGGGTACAGTCAAATGCGCACGTGTGCTCCCGTGTCCGAGTTCATAATTTTCACCTGGGGTGCATTCCACATGAACAGAATCCGACCAAACATCTCGAAAAAAACACCCTTTTAATCCTCAGCATTACAGATGAAACTATTATCTAAGGGGTATCTGAGCCGTATATTTAAGCTTGTGGCATTTTCAGCTCCCCGTCGTCAAAACGGTTTTTGAGTTATAGCCATCAGGCATTATCCGCACATTTGCTAAAACCTTTTAAATTTTCAGGGCGATACTCTCCCATGCTATATTGGGATCATAGAATGGTTGTGATTCCCTATACGCTTTATTCCTACTTCCCACTGCTACTTCTATTTCAATAAGATCCATCATCAAACCATAAATGAATGTGAATAGCATTTTTGGATAATTCAAAAATTTGACATTTTCAAACTTGATTCTTTTAATGTAAAATCAACTTTTTTTTATAATGTGGCCACTAAAAAATTATGATGTTCTCCTTGCAAAGCCATTAACTTAAATAGTATATGCCATGATTTTAAAATATTGGAGATAGACTTTTTCTCTAAAGATTGTATTTATGTTTTTGAAATAAGAAAAATAATTGTCACTCAAGCAGTATATGATAAAAGCTTTTGCCGTAAGTGTTGTTGGAGAGCTTAACTGAACAGCATTATAATTTTGCCCTCATCGAGCTGCATTTGATGATACATAACATAACCCATGCAGGTTGCTCCTTGACTTCAAGGTCACGTGACTTGAGGTCACCCCGTGCAGCCAATGTCAGATCGAAAGTGGCGGTACCATTGACCGAACACATTTACTTTTTAGCGTGCACTAGTTCCTCTGTACAGTCTCCGGCGAATTTTATAAACGCACAACCAGAAAAAGAAGAAAAAGGAGAAAGAAACCAAAGAAGTAGGAGAGGACGATTAAGAAAAGAAAGGTGAGAGAGATGAAGAGAGAAAACCAGTAGCCACGGGCGCGCACGCGCCCCCCACCCAGAACCTTATAGTTGGTCAGAGTATACTACATATTATTCATGGCTTTGTTTTTCAACCGCCATGTGCCGGTTCCGAGATCCAACGGAGATTCTGATATGTGGCCTGTGTCCCGGCATCCAACAGGACCACATATCCAAGTTTACCAAATATGCAAGGATCCACAAAGATCCCAGAGCCCGCATTGATACTATTTATTTTGACGAGACCACTTGGTCCCAGATTTCCAACTTTGGGAGTCCAGAACGCGAGTACACTATGTTCCAAATTAAGCGTCCCCGAGCCCCCACAGAAAGGCAACAACACAGGAAGGAAGAGCCGATCTCAAAACCCCCAACCAAAAGCGCGTCCAAACGACCAGCGGAACCAAAACCCGTGTGACAAAGGCACGAGCAACTGCAACGCCCGGGACGGGCGGCAACGGTCAAGCAATCCACGTCCACCGCCGCCTGGAAACCCCTCCGCCCCATGAGAGAGTCCCCCCCCCCACCGACCGCCGGCCAAAACCATGGCGGGCCAGTTGCCCTCATCCTCCGACACACAACTCGGGTGACCAAAGATGTGACGTCACATTAAACTATACATCCCAACAATTACAAACAAAATCTGACGTCGCAAAAATGAACCAACCGTACACATCCCCATCAGACTACTGCCCCAATCAATCCCTAAAAAACCAGCCCCAAAAAAGCCCCGCTGATAGACAACAGCAGAAAAAATACAAAAACCCAGAAGCACTACCCATTCAACACAATATCAATACTCAGGACCATTTCCCAACTCCGCGTCGCAACCCAGCGAGACGCTATGAAACCAATAAACATAATGATAGATAGCCCAAGATAGTGCTCATCACCATCACCAAATCCCAACTAACCCCTAAAACTCGTACCACCCAACCAAGCGACCTAAACCCATATACACCTAAAAAAAATAAAAAGAACAAAAAAACACATACCCACAACATAACACACAAAAATCACAAAAAAAACCAACACAACCCATACCAAGATGAAGACAATCAAACGAGAACGACCTATCAAAACAAGCACCTCATTAACACTAAATCGGAACGACAGAGGAACAAAGAGCGTTTCGTTAAAGAATGGTTGTTTATTCAATTCATCGTTACGACGGAACCCCGAAGGCGATGCACGATGGCTTCGTTATGACGATGGCTACCGTTGTAACGCAACGAATGACGAAGAGGAGTGAAAGTTTTAATTTTAGATCGTGGAAAACAACACTTCTTTATTGGACCAGACCGTAATTAGAGCCAAGCCGCAGGTAACGAAATGGAATAAATTAATTAATGGAATGAATGAACGCATGGAATGAAAGAATATATTGAATTATTGAATTAATGGAATAAATAAAATAATGAAAGGCTGAAATGAATGCGTAAATAGAATGGATGAATGAATGAAATGAATGAATGTAATAAATTATGTAATAAATGAATGGAATTATTTAATGGAATGAATGGAATGAATGAATGGAACGAATGGAACGAATGGAATGAATTAATGGAATGAATGAATGAATGGAATAAATTAATGGAATAAATGAATGGAATAAATTAATGGAATGAATTAATGGGATAAATTAATGGAATAAATTAATGTAATGAATGAATGGAATGAATGGAATTAAATGAATTGAATGAATGAATGGAACGAATGAATGAAATGAATTAATGAATGAATGGAATGAAAGGAATGAATGGAATGAATGAATGTAATTAATGAATGAATGGAATGAATGAATTAATGGAATGAATGGAATTAAATGATGGATAATGAAACGGAATTAATGGATGATTGAAATTGGATATGAATAATGAATGGAAAAATAATATGGAATGAATGAATGGTAAAGAATAATATAAATTAATTAAATATAATTAATTAAAATGATGATGGAATGATATAAATGAATGGAAGATGAATGGAATATAATAAAATGGCATGAATTGAAATTGATAATAAATGAATAGAATGAATGAATATATATGAATAATAATTAATGAGAATAAATGAATTAATATAAAATGAAATGTAATTGAATTGAATGAATTGAATGAATTGATATGAAATTTTGAAATGTATTTAATTGAGATTGAATGAATGAATTTAGAATGAATGGAATGGAATTAATAGATAAATGAATGAATGACAATGAAATGAATGAGATGAATGAATGGAATATGATTGAAATAATGGATATGAAATGAATGAATGATGGAATGAATGAATTGGAATTAATGAAATGTAATGAATGAATGGAATGGAATGAATGGAAATGATTGAAAGAATTTGAATGTAAATGATGATGGAATGATGGAATGTATGAAATGGAATGCATGGAATGGAATGAATGAATGATGGAAATGAATGATGGAGAATTGGATGAATGTAATTAATGAATGAATGGAATGAATGAATTAATGGAATGAATGGAATTAATGAATGGAATGAACGGAATTAATGGGATGAATGAATGGAATGAATAAATGAATGAAAAAATAATAATGGAATGAATGAATGGAATGAATGAATATAATTAATTAATAGAATGAATGAATATAATTAATTAAATAAATGAATTAAATGAATGGAATGAATAAATGAATGGAAAGAATGAATGGAATAAATTAATGGCATGAATGAATTGAATGAATGATGGAATAAATAATGATTGAATAAATGAATGGAATGCGATGAAATGGAATTAATGAATAGGAATGAAATGGGAATTAATTATAATGAATGGATGAATGGAAATGGATATAGAATAGATTTAGAATGAATGGAATTTATATATATGGTATGGAAATGAATGGAATGAATGTGAATGAATGGAATGAATGGAATATGGAATGAATAGAATGAATGGAATGAATAGAATGGCAATGGATATGAATGGAGATGAATTGGAAATAATGAACCTAAATGACTGAAATGGATGGATTAAACCGCCGCGCCACTGCGGGGGTCGCCTGCGATCACGAAACTGCAGGGCGGGGTTGATTTCCCCCCGGCCCCGTGGAGATCTCCAAGAATACGCAAGAGTAGCGACACGAGCTGAAACGGACATTAAGTATGCTCTATGCAAGCTCTTAATATGAAAGATATTTCAAGATCTTTATTTCTTGATCAGGTCAAATTGAGGTACCCAGATGGTAAACGCAGAGGAAGAATTTCGGTTTGTTGGTACTCCTTGTTGTATGACATCTTTTTCAGAAAAGAGGCCTTCGATTAGTCTCGTAACTATGATAGCTAAGGAGCGATACAATTAGAGAGCATCTGATAGCTGTATTGAAATTTGGGCAATGGTTTTCCCGGTCTCAATTTATGAACTCAGATTCAATATTTAGGCTCCAAGGTTCATGAAGGTCAAAAATATCTAGTTTTAGGAGCAAAACATTTTTTCGTGATAGCATAGTACGTAAGAAGATGGGAAAATATTTTTTGAGTTCATCGTGTTCTGTCGCTCATTGATGGAGCGCTTTGAAGCATCAGTAATAGCGGTGAACTGGTTAGAGGTGAACGTATCAAAATTGTGTGACCTCTAGGATCATGGGTCTTTGGTGGAACTTCAATGGTAGGTTGAAATCCTGTTGCATATGCGCAAAGAGCGGCAGAGAGACGAACACTGGTGTCTACTATTTTTTCTTTATATATCAAATGTATATTGCAATCTTGCTGATAGACGTGCGTCAGATGACCTCCGATGACTTGTACGGATCAGTAAAGCAACAATTGCACCTGGAGTCATATTAGATGGAAAGCTAAAAATAAGATATGATTCTGAAAGAATTAGCCTGATCCAAATGCAGTATATTATAAACTGAAAGGAAGCATTTGTTTAGTTTTCCCTCATTCTACATGTATATGGGAGGGTCAGGAAATTGACCTGAACTTTGGTCACGAACGAAAATCCGAGATTATATGTGTCGGAATGTGTATGATATATGATATGTAACTTAATGGTAAATCTCTGCGGAGTTCAAACTTGTCGGAAAAAAGACTGTGGCTTTGGCATCGGAAACGGGCTAATCAGTTTTAGAATAGGTGAGGTCACTTGACTTGGGATCTATAGTGATCCTGAACCTGAGATGAACCTCAGTCAAAAACTTTCCCAAGGGTGGTAATTGAGCCCATACTAGTCGTACGAAATTTGGCGGCGCTGCGCGCCCCGTTTTTTCGGCTACTACCTATGAAAAACCTTTGAGGGGGCGGATAATCACTCCACCCTGCTGTGCGCGGGTTAATGGAAATGAATTGAAATGAATGTGATTATATGGAATGGAATTGATAATGAATGTGAATGGAATTGGAGAGTGGAATGATTAAATTGATATGAATGCATAAAATGAAATGATGAATGAATGATGAATGAATGAATGGAATGGGTTAATTGATTTGGAAATGGAATGAATGAATATGGAGGATGGACCATGAAGGAATTGTGTGTAATGGATATGAATGAATTGGAATTAAGAATGCGAACTCTAATGAATGGGCATGAATGAATGGAAATGATGAAGGAATGAAGCATGCGAATGAATGAATGGAAGAATGGAATGACTGAAGTGGAAATGAACGAATGGAAATGAATGAATGGGAGAATGATGAATGGATGAATGAATGTAGAATTAATGGAATGAATGAATGGAATGAATGGAATGTTAGAAATGAATGAAGACAAATGAATGGAATTAATGGATGATGGAATGAAATGAATGATGTAATGAATGTCAATGGAATGAAATGCTTGGAAAAGAAATGAATGGAATGCTTGGAATGAATGGAATGTATGAAATAAATTAATGGATTGAATGAATTAATGGAATGGATGGAATAAATGGAATGGAATGAAGTACTTACCACTGTTCCAAGATCATCACGCTTCACCGGGTCCAAAGAACGTTTTCAACTTCAGCTTCATACTAGCATCGCTCTCACATGATCCTCCGTATTCCTGAACTCCATGAAGAAATATCTTTCCTCTTAGGACCACAACATGGTAACAGTGGGCTGGCGTCACCGTCGCAGTTTCTTGAGGTTGAGTTAGGTCAGCTGACAGTATATTTTATTGGCGAGTGAAAAATGTGTTATAAATCAATTTGAGGAAAAGTCAGAAAATTGCATGGGCCTGCTCACCAAACCCCGTAGCGCAAGCCCCTTTGCTTTCGGGGGCATTGTCCCTTTGACCCCTGGATCCGCCCTTAACTGGGTGGGCCCTTTTGGCCAAGGGCCTTTTTTTTTCTGGAAAAGCTGACCCCCCCCCAACCGAAAATATGTCGTGGCGCCTGCCCTGGAGATACATATGACGTCGTAGCACACTTTTCACACACCAATAAAATATACCGTCAGCTGACTCAAGGCCCTATAAGAGCTGACTGACTTTCGTGCCCGAGGTATCCGGCAGCGACGGTAATGACAGTCGCACCGAATACCGATATCACAGTCACAAGTCACAACTCAAACACTACACTCTTGATGATAAGCACTCCAGTAACAGTAGTTCGATGGTTATGTCAATGCGCGCACATCACTTCAAAATATCACATCACTTCACTTCACCCACTCAATGCAGGCACTGGGCACTGCCACTGACTACAAAACGCTCAAATTGTGCCAGTTTGATCGTCTGCTCAAGGCCGTATAAGAGGAGTAGAATAGAGCCTTGAGTAGAATCATCCGGGGATTTTGGCGCCCCAATTGCTCAACATTAGCATGACGTCATTGGATACTTCGGCCCGCCTCAGCTGCCGCCGCGAGCCGCCTGGCGTGGCGCACAAAATTGGATAGGTATGTACCTACCAAATGCTCCGAAAATAAAGAGCCAGTGGAGCCACTAGTTCCCAAATGGTTCCCAAAATATTGCAATAAAATAAATTCTGAATTATTAGATTTATATTTTCGGAAATATTGCGGTCCCTTGTACTTCCACCATTAACTGTGAATATTGCATTGGGTGCAGAGGTCTCACGGCAGGAAGACACAAAACATTTCATTCGTGTTATATTATCACCACATGAATACAGTCACAAGCAGACATGGGCCAAGATCCAAAAAGATCCAAGATCTGGGATCTGGTTGGATCCTTCATCCTGCAAGATCACTTTGTTGTGGGACCCTGTGTATCTTGGAATTATTTTGTCGTGGAACCCTGTGGATCATGTGAAATAGTTTGTTGATTGATCCTGTGGATCCTAGATCCTGTAAAATATGTTTGTCGTGGGATCTTTTGGATCTTGTTAAGCATATACATACTTATATTTTTGTGGTGAATACATGCATTTCATGCTTTTAAACTCCCGCACTCAATGTCAATGGTGAAAGATTTAGGTACCTACAATCTACATGTCGTGACCAGACATGTGGCAATAATTATCAAAAATATCCGGGATCCAGGATTCCTAGAATCCAAGATCTGGAATCGTGCGGATCCTACAGGATTATTTTGTCGTGGGATCCTATGGATCTTGGTCCTTGGATCCTGTAAAATCGTTTGTTGTGGGATCCTATGAATCTTGGATCCTGGAGAAGGCAAAAGTCGTGGGATCCTGTGGATCCTTGATCCTGGAAATTTCGTTTTTTTGTGGGATCTTATGGATCTTGGATCATATTTTTTGGTCTTGGGCCTTGGCACATCTCTGGTCACAAGTTTGAACTTTAGAACCAACTGTAGCCGTAGCGTGGGGTCTGAGGATAGGTGATGTGAGAGGCAGCGCAGGGGGCGGTACACCGTGCACGGTGCAGCCGCAGCTCGCAATGTGCATGTGATGCATGAAATGTGAGGAGCGCTGTGTCAGCTTGGGGGTGGCGGCCGGCGCGGCTGCGGCACGTGTGGGCAGTCCGGCACAGGGGGAGCAGATGGAGAGTTGTTGGTGGCGTCGTGAGGTGTCGGTGTTTTGAGTCAGGGGAATAAGAGGTTACGACGGAATTTGTTTTTGGATACCACACCAACTTAAGCTCAAATCGGTTACAGTTCGGAGTTCTTCACTCGAAGTCATCGCTGCGGCCTGCGCACTTACGTGCAGTGCAGCTGTTGGTTTAATGAGTGACGCGAGTCTTGCGTCCGGACTAATGCTTCACTGACATATTGCCGGGTAAAAAAGGTGGCGCGTGTGTCCTGCGTGCTCTGCTACGTGTGTGTATGTATGTGCGTAATGTGTGGCATGTGTCGTGTGGTGTGTGTGTGTGTGTGTGTGTGTTGTGTGTGTGTTGTGTGTGTTGTGTGTTCTGCCAACCCGGTTCGGCTGGGCAAATAATGGCGGAACTGCGTGGAATGACGCCTCTTGCACGGGTCCAGTATACACACACTACACACAGTCACGGGCACAAAAAACACGTTAACATGTAATTGTAAACGCTCGGTCGGATCCACAGTAACCCGAAGAGGTTTGAGATACAAGTCCAGAGCGCCTGATCCGAAGGACTGTCGGGCTACTTCTTAAATGTGTTTCAAGTGCATTATTCCTATTTAGCTCGTCGTTTGACGGAGTCACCCGCCACCGGTCCGTCATTTGACAGAGTTACCGGCTGGTGTACAGCGCAAACCATATATGTTCTGTCCACTTCATCGACACCACCCGATGTCGATGCGCCCAGCGAATGAATCCTTCGTGAAAACGGCAGGTAGCAGTCCTTTCTGTGCACTATTCGAATACACACTTCATTTCTCTGGAGCGATGTTTATTCCGTCTGCCGGAAGCTAGCTTTGAAAGCATACTTAAAAAGCTTTGCCTAAGCGCACCCGTTTAATTAAATGTCAACATTGTCCAATGTCCATCGGTGCTGTATGTCGATGCTGCACGCAGTGCAATCAAATGCAACTATTGATGCCCTCGCCCCTGATACCGGGGGTGAGGGCTAAGTAATTGCATTGGATTTCACTGCGTGCAGCACCGACAGCACCGAGACAGAGACAGTGAGGTGGTGTTGATGCATTGGACAGAACATTTGGTCTGCACTGTACGTACAGGCGGACAAACATACCTATTGCCTATACTGCCGCTGGACCGACGGCGTCACTTCATCCACAACATGTAGGTACCCGTCATAGTCTCCGCCATAACTGGGAGGGAGGTGGCACGATTTTCCGGAAACTTTAATACAGTCTCCCCGCATCCGCACAAAGCTGTATGATCTGAATTTAGCATAGTATCAAGTTCCTCATCGATAGCGAATGACAATGGAAGTAAATATAAAACAAAGTTACAATATTCAGAAGAAGAAAAAAAAAACAGCCCAAAGCAGCCGGTCGATGGCGGCCTGGAAAGCTGCGGGGCGGCAGAAGCTGCGTCAGCTCGGCTGATGGCGCCGCAGCTCAGCGCCCGCGATCGGCCGGGGGCGGCGGCGGCGGCGGGGGCGGCGGCGGCGGCGGGGGCGGCGGCGCGATCCGCCCGATACGGGCCGCCGCGTATTACCGGGCGGCGCGGCGCGGCGGCTGATCCTGTTGGCGCTGTTTGCCCATCCCGGCGGCGCGGCGTATCTCCCAGATTGTGGCTGCCTGTTTACCGGCGAGCTTCCCGCGATGTTTGCCGCCGGCACACACGCCACACAGAAAGGGAGACCAGTGGAGGATCTCAGCCGACCGCCGGACCGGCCGGAAACGGCGCCCTGAGGCGGCTCATCTCCCCTCCCCCCCCCCCCGGGGATACAGAGCCGCTTCCGGCCGGCTGCACCCCAGGCTGTTGCCCCATAGGACGGCCGGCCTGAAAAGCAGACAGACAGACGGAACAAGAGACGTCTGGTCTGACACGGCCAGGCCGGGCCGAAGCTCTCGCGGCGGGCGGCAGGCGTCCCTGTCCACTGTGTGTTCACATTGCCGGCGCCGCGGGAGACCGCCTCTGCTGCACACACTCTGAACACACAGACATTCCTCTGATTCCACAGCAGCCGTACCGAGACTGTCGTGGCCAGTGGTGGTGTCACAGAGCCGACACTGATGGCGGCGGTGTGTAGGCTGCAGTCGCTCCTGCTCCACCAGTCTAGTGACCAAGCGCAGTCGCTGACAAGAGCTCCACCACGTCCCGAAAATCGGGGGAGAGGGAGCAGAGGCATTCTGAAGTCGATTCTTTCCATGCAACGCCCATAACACTGCACAGTGACAATTTTAGAAATGACTGATTTGAATTTATGAGATGAGAAAGTCGTAACCCGGTGCCGCATATAAAATCCGGGAACTATACTTAACAACATAATTATTCATAAAGAGTAATAACTATATCAAATGCCCCAATACATTATTTTTCGTTTGTCCAATGTCTATTTGACAACAAACATCACTCAATAGTACAATTTATTAAATGCAACATATTGCCAATGCCACATAAAAGTAATAGATACTGCATTACTGCAATAGCTGTTCTTTACACGTTTTTGTAAACGTAATTCTCTTAGTTTCTAATCATTACAAAGGTTTGGAGAACGGACAAAAACACGAGCCAACAAACGTAAAAAGTACCTATAACATACCTATATGTATTTACTTGATTATATTCATCATGGTACCTACGTTACTACAGGTATAGAACATTAATTAAAAAAAATCCTCTCAAAGCGACAAAACTGAAATAAAACAGAGTAATCATTAAACTAAACTGATGTTAATTCAGTATCGACTAAACCGACTAAATAGCTGATTATAACCAAACCAATGCCGTTAAATAACCGATTAAATTAAACCCATTCAACTGACGCTATTTCAGTTCAATCTGTTTGATATAATGGGCTGTAACGGGGAAAATATGACAAACCTACCAATTTTCAAGATATAGGTACGAGAAAAGCCCGCAGTTTGATGAGGACTGAAAGTACGTATGCAGGAGCGTAGGAACTCATTTGAAGTTGGGGGCAAACATCCTTTAAAAAATAGTCAACTTTGTTAAAAAATGACAATTTTGGGGTGAAAAAACATTTTGTGAAAATCCGAGATAGCCATTTTGTAGAACTTGTATCGCGTGTTTAAACGTTTTTTATTTGCAATTCGCTTCAAAATTCGATTTTTGCGATTTTTCCAACATTTAGCTATTTTCGACCAAAAATGTACCTACTATGTATTGTATATACCTACTGACGTCACTAAAATCAGTATATCTCATTTTGTTCGACGCAACTGCTAATTTTTTCAGAAATAGCGTAAAATTGATGTACGCAAATGTATACCAAGTTTTACATCGATACCTATCTGCAACACTTCGGAAGTTATTTAGGAAAAACCGATCGGGGATCGGATCCGACCGTCCCCAGGTGGGCTATGCCTCGTTTTCTGACCAGGTATTGAGACTCAAAAAGTGGGGGGCGTTGCCCCCCCGCTAAAAAAAATGAGGGGACAGAATCCTCCCCCCGGCTCCTACGCCTATGTATGTACCTATGAAGGTACTTGCCAAGTTACCGGTAGTTAAAGGTGGTGAACGCTTATCAACTTTAACTTGAAAGATCTTTCGGTATAAATTTGTATGCAAAATGTGATGAAATAACGCACACTGTATGTTACGCACACTGTATATAACAAGCGTGGCTATTAACATATTGGTCAATCGTCACAGATATAAGTACGTCCGTTTATCTGTTAAATGCTATCTGCTTTATGCTGTAACCGTTTGACTTTGACGGGTCACTCCGTGTGATATACCCGGTGCCAGTCTGCATAAACCCACGTTTGTCGGACACAGAGTAATGAGGGTCGCCCAGGAATTCGGTCCGATAAATTTTGACCTCAAACCAAAGTTAAACAAAGCCAGGACACCGTGCTATTACGACCCTAATTACCGTTTTTCTGCTGCCTTGTGATGTATGGAGATGGGTTGCGATGGGGACGCGGTCGCCCCCGAACGCCGACATCGCTCCGCAATCCACACTGGGCCGGCGGCTGCTGCCAGGACGGCGACAAAAACCGCTCTACAAACACAGCACGTGGCCGGGGCCCGGATCGGTGTGCTCTGCCGTAACCTGCCCACCCCCAGCTCTGGCAGTGGTGGCCCCGGTGGCCCCCTCATCCATGCTGGGAACCTCAGTCGGGCGGCCCCCTCAACTATGCTGGGGACCTTAGTCGGGCCGCCCCTCAGCTGTACTGGGGTCCTCAGTCGGCAGAACAATGCTGGTGGAATGCGGCCAGCACTCCCCCCGCACCACGTAGGTACACGCGACGCATCCAGGCTGTACGTTTATAGGTACTGTGCGGCAGGATGGGAGGGAAGGGGGAAGAGAGAGGGGGGGGGGGCGACGCAACTTATCTACATCAGCTACCGGGGAAACCACGCAGGATCACCTGCATGTCTTTGTCTAATTTATAACTTTTGGCACTCGTAAATGTAGGACAATAGGAACATTCGTCCTTCAACATCAATTGAACGCTGCCGGTAATAGGCACTAGACAGGTTTCTGCTTCTTCCTTTCGATGTTCATTGGTTCATTAACCTTCGCCCTGCGTGAGGAGGGGTTATTTTGACCTCCCAACAGGGTGAAGTTGTCTCAGAGGCCCACCCGGGCTCGGGACAATCAATCTCGCGTGTGTGAATCACGGGTCAACATTGGGGCCAGGAGCAGGTGCCGTCACTCTTCTCCGCGGTACCTCCTGCCGGCTCCGGTACGCGGTGGGCGCCTGAGAGCGGCGGCGGGTGCGGCCTGGTGCGGCCGACCACTGACCCTCCGTCCTCTCCACGGTGGTCCGCCGCCGGCTGCCACTTGTCTCCTGGAGCTGTCACCGCGCCGGTCCAGCCGGGACCGCCGGCGGACCGGACCGGACCGGACCGGACCGGCGGACCCCCGCTGGCTGCTGTCATCAGGACGGTAATCTGCGGCACAGCACCGCACACCGCGCCGGCATGGCCTGGCGCCGTCAGGGCCACACAGCCGGGACATAGCCTGCTCTGTCTGCAGACGAGGCCCGCGATACCCCCTGTACGCGCGTCCCTCATCGCTGTCTGTCTCTCTCCAGACACACCGCTGGCCCTGTACCCGCATCTCTGGGCTCCCCGGGTGAGCCGCGCGCCGCGACTTCACCGGTTTCTTTTTGTGGCGCGCCGCTGCGTCGACAGCCGCCACCGGGTGACAATAGTGACGCCAGGTGCGCGCCGACAATGCCGCGCCGCGCCACAGCCGCCGCGATACAAAGTATCTCGTGTTCGGCGAAAGGGGAGCTCGTCCCGCCTAATAGAGTGTCCGATTTCACCCCGTTTTCAATGGAGGGCCTCGACGGAGCACAGTTTGGCAAAGAAAGGAGACGGATTTCATGCCGTTTCAGCGCAAAAATAGGCCGGTCGTACCGCGTGCGGAAAGGAGCAGTGGCGTATCGAAATCCATCGGCCGCGCAGGGTTGTCTTCACCCACAGGACATAGGACTCGGTCTCCTGTAACTCAGTGGTTATCAACCATTATGGAACCCCGATGAAGGAGCACGGAATTACATGGCATATGTGCAGAGCGCTTATCTCATCAGGTGGCGGCAGGCGCCCGCACATTTCACCAGGTAATTCAGTCAATTACGGTGGAGATTAACACCGCCGCCTGGCCGCCACAGAGACAATAAAAATGCCGAGCCGCCTTCCCGCGGGCGCCCGGCGTGCGGCTCTGGGGCGGCGGCGGCGCGCGGCGGCGGTGGTTGCCGTTGGCGTGGTCTCCAGGGCAGCTGAAGTAGCACGGTGGAGTCCGGGACCAGACCACCCCAGCACATGTCACTCGGACGCAGCCGGAGCTCACCTCGCTCCGTGGTTGGTACCCGCGGCTGTACTGGCCAACACGGTCACGGAGGAATGCTTGGATCCGTGTGATGAGCTATATGAGTCATACGGTCCAAACCTGACAGTGGCATATCTCAGGGAGCTGCACCACGGATCCATGGATATGGGATCGACGGAGAATAACGTGACGCCATATTTCTTCCAACCGGAGTTCAACATCCTCCTAGCTACTTTTATTGGGCGTATACCGTACCCACTTGAGTTGTAAAACTCATTTTCATCCAACATGAACCAGTCTCTCAAATAAACTGAGTCTCAGTTTCTTTGTCTACCTTTTTCCTTTGCCCGTGCCGTTTTTGCACTGCTGGCTGTTGGTTGTATGCGTTCAGCATACAACCGGACTTATTATAGCAATCTCACCAAACATTTTTGAATGTGACACGTTACACAGAAAGAGCTACAACAGCTCCTAGCCTAGCTATACGCTAGGTAGGTATCTGCCAACTTATCCTCTTCAGTTCTTCACACATCCCAGCGATTGAAGTCATATACCCAGCACGATACACACAGTGCCTGGAGCACCTTATGCAATGTCACCCGAGTGTCGAGTGATATTCGCCGTGGCGATATTGAGACACCTTCAGCGGCGCCTCTGGAAACCGTCTCCTGCAATATTGTGTTGCCGGCTTCACAGGGACCAGAGTGGCGTGAATCAATATCATAATACGCGCCAATTAGCGTCTATCCGCGGCATCAAAGGCGTCGGTACGGGCTGAGTCACGGTGCGCCGGCGCCGTCCGACACTGAGCTCTGCTCACCGTGTGAGACGTCTGGTCAGAATAACAGACGGCCGACACCGAGCTCTGCTCACCGTGTGAGACGTCTGGTCAGTATAACAGACGGCCGACACCGAGCTCTGCTCACCGTGTGAGACGTCTGGTCAGTATAACAGACGGCCGACACCGAGCTCTGCTCACCGTGTGAGACGTCTGGTCAGTATAACAGACGGCCNGTCACCCTGCCCGGGTCACAGACCCTCCGGCGGTCCGGGGAGACTCTGCTACCCACCCCGCCCCGGTCACCCTGCCCGGGTCACAGACCCTCCGGCGGTCCAGGGAGACTCTGCTACCCACCCCGCCCCGGTCACCCTGCCCGGGTCACAGACCCTCCGGCGGTCCGGGGAGACTCTGCTACCCACCCCGCCCGGTCACCCTTGCCCGGGTCATAGGACCTCCGGCGGTCCGGGGAGACTCTGCTACCAGACCCGCCCCGGTCACCCTGCCCGGGTCATAGACCCTCCGGCGGTCCGGGGGAGGACTCTGCTACCCACCCCGCTCCGCCCGGTCACCCTGCCCGGGACATAGACCCTCCAGCGGTCCAGGAGACTCTAACTACCCACCCCGCCCCGGTCACCCTGCCCGGGTCACAGACCCTCCGGCGGTCCAGGAGACTTGCTACCCACCCCACCCCGGTTCACCCTGCCCGGGTCACGACCCTCCGGCGGTCCAGGAGACTCTAACTACCCACCCCGCCCCGGTCACCTGCCCCGCGGTCACAGACCTCCGGGCGGTCCGGGGAGACTCTGCTACCCACCCCCGCCCCTTGTCACCCTGCCGGGTCACAGGACCTCCGGCGGTCCAGGAGACTCTAACTACCCACCCCCGCCCGGCACCTGCCCGGGTCATTAGACCTCCGGCGGTCCAGGAGACTCTAACTACCCCACCCCGCCCGGTCACCCTGCCCGGGACATAGACCCTCCGGCGCGTCCAGGAGACTCTAACTACCCACCCCACCCCGGTCACCCTGCCCGGGTCATAGACCCTTCCGGCGGTTCCAGGAAGGACTCTTAACTACCCACCCCACCCGGTCCACCCTGCCCGGGTCCATAGACCCTCCGGCGGTCCAGGAGACTTAACTACCCACCCCACCCCGTCACCCTGCCCGGGTTCATAGACTCCGGCGGTCCAGGAGACTCTAACTACCCACCCCACCCCGGTCACCTGCCCGGCGTCAACAGACCCTCCGGCGGTCCGGGAGACTCTCCTTACCCACCCCGCCCGGTCACCCTGCCGGGTCACAAGGACCCTCGGCGGTCCAGTGAGACTCGTGCTACCCACCCCACCTCCGGTCACCCTGCCCGGGTCATTTAGACCCTCCGGCGGTCCGGGGAGGCTCTACTGACCACCCACCCCGGTCACCCTGCCCGGGTTCATAGCCCTCCGCGCGGTCCGGGGGAGCTCTACTACCCACCCCGCTCCGCCCGGTCACCCTGCCCGGGACATAGACCCTCCGGCGGTCCGGGGGAGATTCTGCTACCCACTCCGCCCCGCCCCGGCTGCCCGGATCACAGACCCTCCAGCGGTCCAGGAGACTCTCCTACCCACCCCGCCCCGGTCACCCTGCCCGGGTCATAGACCCTCTGGCGGTCCGGGGGGACTCTAGTACCCACCCCGCCCTGTCACCTTGCCCGGGTTCAAAGACCTCCGGCGTTCCGGGGAGACTCTAACTACCCACCCCGCCCCGGTCACCCTGCCCGGGTCACAGACCCTCCGGCGGTCCGGGGGAGACGCTCTCCCTGACAGCAGACACAAATCACCCCGTCAACACTGTGCGATGGCAGCCGTATTTCTGTGCCATATTTCTGAGGCGTTTTTCTGGCGTCTGTCAGCGCGAGAGATCTCAGCTGTGTATGACGAGGTCATACCTCACGTTTTTACCAGCCTGTGCAAACAGGGGGCACTGAGGAAGCCCGTGACCGTCTCTCCGGCTCTGTGTCCCGGCGCAGCGCGCCACAGTGCCGCCACACAGCACATAATCGCTGCCATCAGCCGGCCGTGCAGCAGGTGCCGAGAACAGATGGGCAGCTGCCGATCCTCCTCCCCCGACTGGAACGGGCAGGATAGCCGGGAATAAATATATTTATATATCTAAGAATAGTTATATATTTATATTATTCATTTCGATGTTTGCAATGCATTAAAACTTAAGTGACAAGACAAGTGACAATAGATCAAATGAGATAAACAGCAATCAAATGGAATGCAAGATATTTTGACTCGAAATATGTATTGACCGTGTGAAAGGAACGGCTGTCGCCTGTCGCCTGATCGCCACTAGTGGGTGGGACATTCCCTCTTCCGAGTCTTACCACTAAGCAGCGATCACATCGGATTACATTTCCCAAGCTGGTGCAAGAAGATATGTGGTCGGAGTGGCATATGTTGACGGCCAGAGGTGATATTATCACCCCTTTAAAAGCAAAATCATGTTCTTATTTTTTGTAATGATCAATAGTGCAGCATTAAATGCTGAGGACTTCTGCGGAAAGGCATTGCTTTTCTAGCATTCCACTGCCATAATGTAGTGGGCATAGAACGAACGCTATGATTCAGACATTGTATGTGGTGGGAATAAGCAGAAGCCGCGTTCCCGAAAGTGATTAACTCGTGTTATCACGTTCCTTCGAAACGTGACATGATACGCGGATTTCGCGGAATTAGGAAGCGATGTTTCAAACGTGTACATCGATACAAGACGATAACATCTATCAAAATTAGAAAAGCAGCCGGATATTTTTTTTAGAATAGACATAAAATATAATCTATCATATTCTTTGAATAACTAATCTTGACAAATGATCCAACTATCACCTATTAGGTACATCAGGGCTGATCACCAATCATGATGCTGATGACCCCCTAACGTTTGGTACGCCGGCGGCGCCACTGGTCATGTTCCGTTTTGGCTAATATGCCTATATGCCGTTGTGAAGGAGACTGCAGCAGCGTCCGAGCGCACAACCTCCTATCGTACGGGACCGCCCCTGCCATCTGTGGGCCACTACACACACTACTGTCTGTGGAGAGGGTAGATAGTTCGCCTGACGCTCTGTGGAGAGGAGTAGATAGTTCGCCTGACGCTCTGACGAACATCCTTATGCAAAGGCCGAGGCGAGCCCAGGAAGGGACGGGTGGCGAGTCCGATCGGAGAGATGACACTCCGCTCTCGTCCCCGGAGAGTGAAGCTGGGACCACCACACTCCCGTCCCCGGAGAGGGGAGCTGGGACCACCCCACTCCCATACCCGGAGAGGGGAGCTGGGACCATCCCACTCCCGTCCCCGGAGAGGGGAGCTGGGACCACCCCACTCCCGTCCCCTGAGAGGGAAGCTGGGACCACCACACTCCCATCCCCGGAGAGGGGGCTGACCATCCCACTCGTCCCCGGAGAGGGGAGCTGGGACACCACACTCCCGTCCCCGGAGGAGGGAGCTGAGACCACCCCACTGCTATCCCCGGAGAGGTGAGCTGCGGACCACCCCACTCCCCGTCCCTGAGAGGGAAGCTGGCGACACCACACTCCATCCCCGGAGAGGGGGAGCTGGGACCCACCACACTTCCCGTCCCCGGAGAGGGGAGCTGAGACCACCCCACTCCCATCCCCGGAAGGGGAGCTGGGACCACCCCACTCCGTCCCCGGAGAGGGAAGCTGGACCACCCACTCCCGTCCCCGGAGAGGGGGCTGGGACCACCCCACTCCAACGTGCCCTTGAGAGGGGAGCTGGACCAACCCCACTCCCGTGCCCGAGAGGGGAGCTGGGGGACCACTCCGCTCCCCGTCCCCCGGAGAGTGAAGCTGGACCCACCACACTCCCGTCCCCGCGAGAGGGGAGCTGAGACCACCCTACTCCCGTCCCCGGAGAGGGGAGCTGGACCACCCCACTCCGTGCCTTGAGGAGGAGCTGGGACCACCCCACTCCATCCCCGAGAAAGGAGCTGGACGCACCCCACTCCCATCCCTGGAGAGGGGAGCTGGGACCATCTCACTTCCGTCCCGCGGAGAGGGGAGCTTGAGACCACCCTACTCCCGTCCCCGAGGAGGGGACTGAGGACCACCCCACTCCCGTCCCGGAGAGAGGAGCTGAGACCCACCCTTACTCCCGTCCCCGGAGAGGGAGCTGAGACCACCCCACTCCCGTCCCCGGAGAGGGAAGCTGGGACCACCCACTCCCGTCCCCGGAGAAGGGGAGCTGGGACCCACCCAAACACTCCCGCCCCGGAGAGGGAAGCTGGGACCACCCCATCCCATCCCGGAGAGGGGAGTGAGACCACCCCACTCCCGTCCCCGGAGAGGACGCTGAGACCACCCTTACTTTCCCGTCCCCGGAGAGGAGCTGTGGACCACCCACTCCCATCCCGGAGAGGGGGCTCGGACCACCCCACTCCCGTCCCCGGAGAGGGGAGCTGAGACCACCCTACTCCCGTCCCGGAGAGGGGAGCTGAGACCACCCCACTCCCATCCCCGGAGAGGGGAGCTAAGACCATCCTACTCCCGTGCCCTGAGAGGGGAGCTGGGACCACCCCACTCCCATCCCCGGAGAGGGGAGCTGAGACCACCCTATCCCCGTGCCTGAAGAGGGGAGCGGGACCACCCCACTTCCCATTCCCCGGAGAGGGAGCTAAGACCCACCCTACTCCCGTGCCCTGGAGGCAGGGGAGCTGGGACCACCACACTCCCGTCCCCGGAGAGGGGAGCTGAGACCACCACACTCCCGTCCCCAGAGAGGGGAGCTGGGACCACCACACTCCCGTCCCCGGAGAGGGGAGCTGGGACCATCTCACTCCCGTCCCGGAGAGGGGAGCTGGAACCACCACACTCCCGTCCCTGCGAGAGGGAGCTGGACCACCCCACTCCCATCCCCGGAGGGGGAGCTGGGACCACCCCACTCCCGCCCTGGAGAGGGGAGCGGGACCACCCACTCCCATCCCCGGAGAGGGGGAGCGGGACCAACCCCACTCCCACCCCGGAGAGGGGAGCTGGGACCCACCCCACTCCCGTCAACCGGAGAGGGGAGCGGGACCACCCCACTCCGTCCCCGAGAGGGGAGCTGAGACCACCCCACTCCCATCCCCGGGAGTGAAGCTGGACCACCACACTCCCGTCCCCGGAGAGGGAGCTGAGACCACCCCATTTCCCGTCCGGAGAGGGGAGGCTGAGGACCACCCTACTTCCCGTCCGGAGAGGGGAGCTGGGACTGTAAGAGATAAACATTTTTTGCATGCGCTCTCTTATGCGTTGAGAAACCATAGTCGCTACTCTAAAAACGAGTACGCATCAAATCTCCGACCCCACCCGTCACAGCAACTCAATCCAGGCTGTTCGCGGAAAAAAAAAAGGCCGGAGACGGAACGCGATGGAAAGGGTGCCCCTGCCCTGAATGTCGTAAAAACAGCACCGGCCTCCGGAGGGGACCGTCTCCCAAGTCCGGCCACACAAGCAGGTGACGCGGCGGCGGCGGCGGCAGCGCCGGCGGCAGCGGCTGTTATGACGGAGCGAGGCAGGAGGGGTGAACCCGGATTTGGGCCGCCAAATATGACCGCCGCCAGGCCGGTCACGGGACCGAAGAGATGGGACCAGTGCCTGAGGCGTCGCCTTGGCCGCCAGCCAGACTGATTCGACCAAATCGAGGACATGTGGCGAAAGAAGTGAAAAGCCTTGGAAAGAAAATGAAAGTAACAAGATACCTGGCAGCAAGAGCAGGAGAACTCAGGGAGCGGGAGGACAGTTCGGCTGGGAGTTGGAGACGCAGCGAAACAGTTCGCTGGGGAGTGCAGACGCAGCAAACAGTTCGGCTGGGAGAGGGGGAGAAGCTCGGAGGGCAGAGGGCCCGGCTGAACCCAAAACTCAGCGGAGAGTTGATCAGAGTGGGAGTCCTGGCAAGAACAAGCAAATTTGACGCGGGCCGGCAGAGCCGGCCCGGGCTAAACAACTTCGTAGAAAGGCGAGTTTCGAAAACTCATCGGTTTGCTACACTGCCATAGCTACCCCTCTATTTCCACCCCCCCCCCCCCGATTTTCGAAATGAAGGCTGTTCTATTTTTCCTATGCCACTGATTTCCTTTGAGGTGCCAGCCATTGGACAGGTCTGACCTGAGATAACCCTAGGTCAGTGAGATGTGCGGCCCAGTGCTTAGCGGGTGTTTTGGGGGGGCCAGGCCAGGGTTCGCTCGGCACCCCTGACCCGTGACTGGGACAGATGGGCATGGGCCTTAATTAAGGGCAGGAGGGGACAAGCGGCTAAAGGGATTGTTGGGGTGGACCGATTATGGAGGGTAGGTGAAGTCAATAATTGACATGTCTTGTATTTACTGAACTGATTTTTGGTCGCATACGTTCGTACTTATGGTTAAATTGGTATATTTTGGCTGGGTTTGTAGTAGAACGAAATAAATTGTATCTGTAAATTGTCTATATCTTTTTCCTGCGTAGGACTGAGGGAATGACTGATCTGATGAATTGTCCTGCGTTACGGAGATGAAAGGGCATCACGACGCATACTGCTGTGGGACCGACGGTCCATATTTACGCAACCAACCGCTCTTAAGTTACGAAAAATCTTATTGTTTGAAACAGCTGGATGCGTCTTACTCTTTTTGAGATTGACAGCTAAACTGACATAATTCTTGAAGAAGTGGTTCGGATATTTTGTCAGTGAATCCAATCCTGTCGAGCGAGTATTTTGAATTTGCATTTACTAGTATAAGATGTGGCATTAATTCGTGCTTATTTTGGATGACTCTGATTAGGTGCAGTAAATTAAGGAAAAATTGTTTCTGTTCATTTTTCCTTAATGTGTATCGGCGGTTAATTTGATAAAACTTTAACACACGAATTACATTTTGGTTGAAAATTGCAATACGATCATTAGACAAAATGATTTATTTATATATACATTTTTGTTCCGAAAGACACTAGAATCTACTTGACGGTGATGCGATGACATTAAACCTCACAACAAGCAGTAAGAACAAATGAAACAAATTACAATGTGTTTAAATCTGAGCGTTAGTTTGGACTAAATTTTTCATTTCATTATAGTTATCTTGTGTGTGGATACGATTTTGATTTACAAAGTTGTTGGACGGGACCGACTGACTGACAGACTGACGACTGATAGCCTGACGGACTGCCGTCTAGTGGTTTGACAGACGATGGACTGATGACTGACCGACTGACTGACTGACTGACTGATGGACTGATGACTGATGCATTACTGACTGACGAAACCCAAGTGAAATTGAAGCGAAACTGACAGTGGGGATTAATGGACAAGATGGATAATTGAGGAGGGCAATAGAGAACACGTGACCACGGCCTTGACCGATATTCCTGTCTGACACGGTACACTGGCACTGACGAGTGATGGGGTTAAGGGGTGGAGGTAATGGAGATTAACTGAGGAAGAGAGAATGATATTTTGACGTTGCATACGGTAAGTCTCTCAGATGTGGGACTGATTTAAGCAGCCGTGTGTTATAGCCAGGCCAAGTCGCAGTTAAGTCGCGGGACAGCCCTGGTTGAACCGAGTATCTGAAGAGGATTCAGAACGCCCAGTGGGACTGGCTGAGACGGCCCTAACGAGTGCCGGTGGAAACCAGGTGGTAGGCCCCTCGTGGATGGCCTGTACATAAGCCGGCAGGGCCGTGCCTTATAATACGCTTGTCATACGAGTTCGGACTAAATTTTAGGTTATGTCCCTCGTGGATCCCTGAAAGAAAGACTCATAAGCGCTTGCCAGCAGAGGCTTCGCAGGGTCACGAGCTCGGAGGGTGTATTTGTCCATCGCTGAAAAGGCCGGGAGCAAATTCTCGCAGGACACGACCTCGGAGATTCACAGGGTTATGCCATCGTGGATCCCTGGAAGCTGGGAGAGCTTGCCAGGATCACGACCTTTCGGAGATTTTAGGATTTGTCCCTCGTGAATCTGGAAGCTTCATAAGTCGATTTATTGCAGAAGTGCTTCGTAGGATCACGACCTCGGAGATTATGTCCCTCGTGGGATCCCTGGAAGAAAGACTCCGTAAGCGCTTGTAAGCAGAGGGCTTCGCAGGTCACGACTCGGAGATTTCATGTCCATCGTGAAGGCCTGGAGCAATTCTCCGCGGATCACACCTTCGGAGATTCATAGGTTATGTCCATCGTGGATCCCTGGAAGCTGGGAGAGCTTTGCAGGATCACGACCTCGGAGAGTCCTTTAGGCACTGTGGCAGCCCGGGTACATCACTGGCAGGGCGACAGACAACATTAGGTCCATCTCATTTGTCGGTGACTCAAGTCGGGATTTATCCGCGATCAAGCCAGGTAACTCGGCAGTGAGACTTTCGGTTTTTAGTAGGCTGCGCAGCAGTGTCGGGAGGCGTCTCTCGGCGAGCTCCGGAAGGAATTGGTCCCGTGGATGACCTTGTACGCAGTAAGAACGCGGGCGCTTGGACTATACAAGGCTACAACGGCGGACTGGCAATTAAATTGGTAAATTGTTAATCGTTGCGTTATATAAAAGTCATATGGGAGCCATAGGCAGGCCCGAAAACTGTTCTGAACTGTTTTCCCGTTTTACAGCACTACGCACCACTGGGGGTATAGAAAAGGGAGGGGTCAGGCAGATCAACCTGACAGTTACAGCATGGGATGAAAGAGATGAATGATTGAAATGAATTGGGGGGTTGAGTCTACTGCAAGGGAGTATGACTGCATTAGATTCCAGGGGAGATGATCCTCTGCGTAGTGTTTTACCACGGGTATGCCAGAAAACCAGAAACAAATTAACCTAATATTTTAACCAGATTATTAAATGTAATGGGAGGAACGCATTACAATGTTGAAACCCAAGAAAGGTCAAATTGGTATAGATAACAGCTCATGATTCGATTGTTTTCCGTCCCATTGCTGATCAAAGCTAATTATAAATTCCCATAACACCTCACCCGTGCAGTGTAGTGACCTATGTGCTCTCCAACGACTTGACCTGCCTCGATAATGATTATTTGTACGGTCGGGGGGCGCAGTGGGCATTGCATGGCCAGCCGCGAGCAGCACAGCCGCCAAGGGCGATCGCGCCGAAAACCCCGTTACAGGACATCTCACTCCCATTACCCGGAGAGGGAGCTGGGACCACCCCACTCCCGTCCCTGGAGAGGGGAGCTGAGACCACCCTACTCCCGTCCCCGGAGAGGGGAGCTGGGACCATCTCACTCCCATACCCGGAGAGGGGAGCTGGGACCACCCCACTCCCGTCCCCGGAGAGGGGAGCTGAGACCACCACACTCCCGTCCCAGAGAGGGGAGCTGGGACCACCCCACTCCCGTCCCTGGAGAGGGGAGCTGGGACCACCCCACTCCCGTCCCCGGAGAGGGGAGCTGGGACCATCTCACTCCCATACCCGGAGGAGGGAGCAGGCTCCCATTCCCGGAGGAGGGAGCCGGCTCCCATTCCCGGAGGAGGGAGCAGGCTGACCGTCCCCGGAGGGGAGAGTCGGCTCCCATTCCCGGAGGGGGGAGCAGGCTGCCGTCCCCGGACCGCCCGGAACTGGCTGGCTGCACTGCACTGAGAGGCTCCGGACGGGAATCAATGGATTAGCTGCCAGCCGGCGACCACAATAGCGACTGCTGTCGATCCATCAGCTGCTGCGGCGGCGTGTGGAGCGCGCAGGAGACGATAGCGCCGCAGAGGCGCCACAAAGGACGGCCGGCCGATAGACCGGCACATTCTTCTCCGGCCATTAATCGCCGGCCCGCACCGCTCAGCAGCCAATACGTTTTAGTCATTTATTGCTGAGTAATTTTGTTTCCGTTGCACGTTTTCCGCTGGCGTTATTGATGGAGCCTTTCCGCCGGCGGAGCAAAACGGGCTCCCCTCGCGGAAATATGGCGGCACCGCTGGCGGAGACAGCGCCGCAAATTGGACGGCACTGAAGCGGCCGTCGGACGAGCAGCCGAGCCGGCCGGACCACCTCGATTGATGATCTCCTGTGCAGCCCTGAGTCGCTGCCGAACGCTCACACAGTGAGGGAAACGAACGGCACCGGCAATCAGAAGGCAAGAACAATCCAATCACCGTTAGTGATTGCTGTTAAATATATCCTGCGAATGAAACTTCACGTTGCTGCTTTTACTCTCCGTTGCTTTAACTCCATGGGAGTTGATTGCACGCAATGCAACGGAACAGGGGAGCCGAGTGTACGTAATGTAACGGAACAAGCTGCCAACGTCGGCCAGCGGACATCTGATGAACGACCTATAGAAGCTGAACAGGGCTGACGAACGGCCTACAGATGCTGAACAGGGCTGACGAACGGCCTACAGAAAGCTGAACAGGGCTGACGAGCGGCCTACAGAAGCTGAACAGGGCTGACGAACGGCCTAAAGAAGCTGAACAGGGCTGACGAACGGCCTACAGAAGCTGAACAGGGCGAGCGTTGTGCGCTGCTGAGCGTTAGCCGGTGGGCGGCGGTGTTGCGACCGGGTCTATAGCTGTATCTGCCCCGGCCGACTGACTGATGTGGGGACGGGGAATGGTTCGTCACGCCACAATACAGCGGAGGGGAGCTGTCACTGCGCCATCCCCATATAGGCGGACACACCTGCTCCGGCCTCCGTACAGAGTCAGGCGCCGCTACTTCCACGTGCCACGGCCGACTCAATATTTCGGGGATTAAACCACGCCGCCGGAGACGGTGCTCGGTAATGGCGTTCAGAAGTGACGTATTAGAGGAGAGTAATCCCGCCTCCCCGGTGACGGCAGTCGGCCGGCATCATGATATGCGATGCCGCACGTGCCACTTCCTGGCATAAATCCGGAACCGCGCTGATGGAGCTAGCTGATGATGAATAAATAACAATCCACTGTGTAAAATATTCGCGCTTCCGGCGCTTTATTAAATTTGAGTTGTGCTGACTCGAGGCCCTTGAAACTGTGTACAGATTCAACAAACCGGTAAGGCGCCCAGCTCTTACCCTTATTTTTAGATAATTTCGATCTGTTTCAATACAAGATGCGAATCTATGAACCATTAATTTGATAGGCAGTTGAGAATAAGTACAGATAAAAGATCTTGATACAATAATAGCAACGAATTAGCAAAACGTATCACTTTTCCGTAGCACATTTGCAAAATACAGCTTTTCATTCGCACCTCATTATTGTAATGCTTCAGTTCCATTGACAAAATGCACTATACGGCACAGATCACAAGTCACATACAATCATCTCAACAGACACCATCGTCGCAACAAGACCAGGCATCAGCTGGCGAGCCTGTTGAACAGTCAATACAGCCCTGACGCGCCCCGTACGAGGCGAGCGCGACACCACACAGCTAACAGCACCCGTCTAACTCTCCCTGTATGAAACTCACCGCGGTGACGGATAAACCCAGCGGCAGCCGAGCCACAGCTTACACGGGACACTTTCAGACAAGTTTAGCAGTATCGATTTTGATAGCCACAGCCACCAGACCGAAGGTAACCAGCGGTACGAGGGGAGCGGAGCGGCTGCTTCACAGCTGAGGCAGAGCCCGGTCCGCCGCGCGCCATGGAGCGGTGCAGTGCGGCAGGTCGGCTCTCCGGTACTGAGTGGCCAGGCGGGGCTCGGTCCGCCGCGCGCTGTGGGGAGTTACAATGCGGCAGGTCGGCTCTCCGGTACTGAGTGGCCAGCTGACGGGACCCAGTCGACTGGACCCGTGGAGTGGCGCCCAACCGTCGACAGAGCTGGACAGCATCGGACCGGCAGCGGTCCGGTCTGCCGCGCCTCAGCTCTGCTCGCGCCGCTCCTGCTTCTCGGCCACTTCGTCCCGCTGGTCGGTGGCACTGGTACCTGGGTCTGTCCGGCTCGTCTGGTCCGGCGCGGCGCCGCTGCTGCTATCAGTGCTGCTGCTGCTGCCGGTACCGCTGCTGCTGCTGCCGGTACCACTGCTGCTGCTGTCGGTGCTGCTGGTGCTTGACGCGCTGCTGGTGCTGCTGTCGGCGCTGGCTGTTGCGCGCCGCCGGTGCTGTTCTAGGTCGTGGCTCCGGCCATCGGTTGCGACAGAGCAGCCCGGACCCGCTCCAGCAGTCCGTTCAGCTCGTCAGTGGACACCCTAGTACCTGTAACAGAATTTAGGGACAGCTGTCAGAGGACACCCGGACTCTCAATCTCAATATATGCTGAATATGTCCTCAAAACCGTAAAGGTGTAGCAAACACGTTCACGTTTTTGACCGCAGGGAACTATAACATGTTTGGATTTTGCCTTATGAGAGGAAAATATGTTAAATGACAAAAGTACAGGCAAGTTTTAAAAGTGTATATCTACCGTTATTTACTCTTACAAAAAAAAAAGAAGTTTGAAGCCGACATAAGTGCATCCGAAACGCATAGACAAAACACAGACGGCAAAGTCCTCAAGACCATATATCAAAAGCCACAACACAACATAGGAAAGGAGAAGAAAAAAAACATTACACCAACAGAACTCACTCATCCAAATATAGCTTTCTTTATCCTAGTCAGGAGGCCGTCTTTGCTATCTAGCTCCTGTTTGGTTTGCTCCTCAGAACTTGCCAGCGGTTTGTCAGCCACATCGCCTGCGAAGACGGGCAAAATAAACGTCCGGTTCCGCCGCGGATAGTACAGACTAGAGGTGGCAAAACGTGGACGCCAGGAAACAAGTCTTTAGACCCAGTCTGGGAACCCAGTTGGTCCAGACTGGGTCCCGCCAAATGTCCGGGTACAGACTGGGCCAACTTATGTTTTCATGCTGGGTTTTAAGAAAGTAGGAACACTGATACCGCAGGTTTCTTTGTGCTGTTGGCCAATCTGAACTGTATGTATTTGCAACTACAAGAGTAATTTTACTTGAACTAACTGTAGAGTGCAGATTTGTCAATAATAATTGCGAGACAACATTTTGCTAGATGGGTCATGGGTCCGCTGGGTCCAAACTTGCCTTGCATCGGGTATAACTGGGTCCACTTTTCAGCTTTTGGGACCGGGTCGAGTCTGGGTCCCAAAAATATCAGCTTTTGCCACCTCTAGTACAGACTACACAGCCGACTCCGTGGGCAGTATAGACGACATGACGGCTGGAGCCGACGCCGCCGGCGAGGGAACGAAGCGACGCTGTTGGTGCTTCACCGCTACTGTCCGGGGAAGCTGGAGCGCTGACTGATTCTTAGATACATATCATATTACGTAGCCTAGGGACACCGGACGGTGAAATACTGAGGATCTTGGGAACAGTTTGGTGGCGGCGAAGCCAGCTATTGCAGACGAGTGGCTGACAAACACATCCAGCTCAGTCAGGGGCAGCTGCTGGCAGGCACACAGACTAGCTGAGCGTACAAGGTAGGGGAGGGTAAGATGCCCCTGAGAGCGTCTTTCCCGCACATGAGGGCGTCTTTTCCGCACCTGGGGGCGTCTTTTCCGCACCTGGGGGCGTCTTACCCGCACCTGGGGCGTTTTTCCCGCACATGAGGGCGTCTTTCCCGCACCTGGGGGCGTCTTACGCGCACCTGGGGGCGTCTTACCCGCACCTGGGGGCGTCTTACCCGCACCTGGGGGCGTCTTACCCGCACCTGGGAGCGTCTTACCCGCACCTGGGGGCGTCTTACCCGCACCTGGGGGCGTCTTACCCGCACATGGGGGCGTCTTACCCGCACCTGGGGGCGTCTTACCCGCACCTGGGGGCGTCTTACCCGCACCGCGAGGTAAGACGTCCCTTTGCAAGCTTCTACAAAAAGCCAATCATCGGAAAATAATGCAACTTGGGGTTATTCACTGCATTCTAATAGGACGATAAATTATTATGTTATACACAAACATCCATCAAACAAATACTTAGAGCACTATTTTTCTGTAATATTCGCTTCCCCAAAACGTGACTACCTTCCCCCTACCAAAATTGACCAATTGCCTTCGCGGTCAAAGTAGAGGTAAAACCGCTGAGTGATAAGGCTTGTGTACTCAATTATTCCACTTGCCGTTTCAGTAACATTGATTTCCGATCAAACCTTCATGTGGTGATTATCTGAAACGCCATAAGCTGTGGCAGAACCAGTACGTGTTTTCTGCGGCATCGTGGGTAATTAGTGCCCCTTACGGCCTGCCATCACTATGCAGATCGGCGGCAGCTCAGCGGCCAGTGACGGAGGCAGGCAGACCGGCGGCCTCGGCCCAGCAGACCGCCACACGTACCGTCCTTATTGCTGGTGACACCGTCCACCGTCCCGGGTCGTTCCGATTCCATCTCAGCCAGCGCCTGGAACAGCGCCCGCTGACGCTCGTCCAGCTTGTCCGGCACCTGCACAGAGAACGATGGAGGGGGAGGGGTTACAACAGGTCACCTCAGCAGCGGTACCTGAACAGAGAACGGCTGGGTCAGAAGTCAGAACAGGTCGCCTCAGCGGGGCCAGCTGCCCACAGCGCGCCGCAGGGAGCAGGAGTCACAACATGTTACTCCAGCGACGCCACCTACATCAGCTGACTGGAGCCGGTTGTGTATCCAGAGGGCGATATAGGGTGCGAGAGAGGACGAGGACAGTGTTGGAACAACGCAGCCGTGTCCCAGTGCAGCGGCCAGACAGCCGATACACCGAACCGTTCACCCCGCGCCTCACCTTGGACAGTGTTGGAACAACGCAGCCGTGTCCCAGTGCAGCGGCCAGACAGCCGATACACCGAACCGTTCACCCCGCGCCCTCACCTTGACCTTGATGTGCACGTAGTGGTCGCCGTACCCGTGCGCGTTCACCCGGCGGATACCCTTGCCGTTGACGCGTATCCGGGTGTGGGATGAGGTTCCCGGCGGTATCCGAACTGTCAGGTCCTCGTAGATACCCTGCAGGACAGCGCAGGCAATCAGTGACACAGCGCTCATCGACCACAATCCACAGACGACGGAGATGACGTCGGTCTCATGCTGCTATGGGTGGGATGACTGCCTGCTCATAGCGGCGTGAGTGAAGTCTTATTGTAATATTCATTGTTATATAATCACATTGGTAAGTCACAAACTGATGAAACGACGGTACAGCGTACGACACCCACCCAGCAGTCGGTGTTGTCCCTGGAGTGGACAGGGATGTAGGGGGGACTGACTGACCTGCACCCTGACGGCGCCACCCAGCACGGCCTGGGTCAGGGGCACCCAGCAGTCGGTGTGGTCCCTGGACAGGGGTGTATGGGGACTGACTGACCTGTACCCTGACGGCGCCACCCAGCACGGCCTGGGTCAGGGGCACCCAGCAGTCGGTGTGCACATCGGCTCCGTCCCGTCGGAAGTAGTCGGAGCGAGACACGCGGAACGTGATGAACAGCTCCCGGCCGCCCACCTGCATCCGTACTGTCTGACCATCCTCCACACCTGGAGACAGTAGACACAGGTCACAATACTCAGCACCGTACTCTGGGAACAGTGTCACACCTGGAGACACAGGTCACAATACTCAGCACCGTACTCTGGGGACAGTGTCACACCTGGAGACACAGGTCACAATACTCAGCACCGTACTCTGGGAACAGTGTCAACCTGGAGGACACAGGTCACAATACTCAGCACGCGTACTCAGGACAGTGTCACACTGGAGACACGCATAGTTGTGCGAAGTTTGAGAGAGGTTCACAAAATACATCAGCACCGTAACTCTGGGAACAGTGTCACACCTCGGAGACACAGGATCACAATCCTCAGCACCGTACTGCTGGGAACAGTGTCCACACCTGGAGACACAGGTCACAATCCTCCAGCAAGCCGTACTCTTGGGAGAGCAAGTGTCACACCTGGAGACACTGGTCACAACAATCAAGCCACCCGTGTAACTCTGGAACAGTGTCACACCTGGAGACACAGGTCAAATCCTCAGCACCGGTACTCTGGGACAGTGTCCAAACCTGGAGAACAACAGGTCAACAATCCTCAGCCACCGTACTCTGGGAACAGTGGTCACCCCTGGAGACACAGGTCACAATCCTCAGCACCGTAACTCTGGAAGCAGTGGTCATAAAAAACCAACCCTGGAGGACAACAGGTCACAATCCTCAGCACCCAGTACTTCTGGGGAGCAGGTGTCACCCTGGAGACTAGCAGGTACAAACACTCAGCACCGTTCTCTGGAACAGTGTCACACTGGAGACACAGGTCCAAATCCTCCAAGCACCGGTAACTCTGGGAACAGTGTGCACAACCTGGAGACACAAGGCTCACAATAACTCAGCACCGTACTCCCCTGGGAACAGTGTCACACCTGGAAGACAACAGGTCACAAGCACCGTACTCTGGGGACAGTATCACACCTGGAGACACAGGTCACAATCCTCAGCACCGTTCTCTGGGAACAGTGTCACACCTGGAGACACAGGTCACAACACTCAGCACCGTACTCTGAGACTGCAGTGGTGAATTTTTCGTTTTATAACCTGGTCCCGGAGAGTAAACAAATTAACATAGACGGAGAGTAAATTTTGCTTTTAAAGAAAATTAATATTTTGTTTTATGAGAAAAAAGGTAAGTAAAAATTCGTCATTTGTAAAAGATATTAAATCCTTGAAAGGAAAATGCAATTTTATTTTAACTACTGGGTTGGTAAGATCAGGTGAAAGGGAATGCATGTCCAGAAACAAATTAAAGAGATCACAATTTTGTGAGACAAAAAGTTTGGAATTGAAATGTGTTCGAGACAAAAGGTCTTTGAGACATGAATGCAGCATTGTGACAGAAACCCGCCACCACATTCAGCTGCCACAGCGCAGCAGCCAGCCGGACAGCCGGCAGTCAGCGGCGGTGCTGGCCGCGGCAGAGACACCTACCGGCCGGCACGGGCACACTGATGGTCTTCCTCTGGACGGTGCTGCCCTTGGCGTTGCACTCGACGCACTTGTGCGGGATGTGCATCCTCGTACCCTGGCACTGACGACACGTGGAGCGCATCACGAACGGGCCTGAAACAAACACGACACACAGGTCACAGAGACAAATCACCAACGGGCCTGCAACAACACACACAGACACAGTACATCACCAACAGGCCTGAAACACCACACACAGACACAGTACATCACGAACGGGCCTGCAACACCACACACACACACATCACGAACGGGACTGCAACACCACACACAGACACGCATCACGAACGGGCCTGCAACACAACATACAGACACAGCACATCACCAACGGGCCTGAAACACCACACACAGACACAGTACATCACCAACGGGCCTGAAACACGACATACAGATAGTTCAGCCTGAGAGGCCGAGCGGAGGGGCCGGCGATTGGTGGGCCGAGAATGTAGCGACACGGTCTTTTGATGGTTTAACAGCCCGCACACTCGGCTGAGTTCTGACCGGTACAGGTGGCCGCACACTGCGCCATTCAGCGTGCGTTGATGATGATGAGTGGGGTTTTCGGGCGCACCGACTACTACGTCACACGGCGCCCATATTTACCCACCGACTACGTCACACGGCGCCCATATTTACCCACCGACTACGTCACACGGCCGCCCATATTACCCACCGACTACGTCACACCGCGCCCATAAATTTTACGCCCACCACGACTGACGTCCACTACACGGCGCCCATATTTAACCCACCGACTACGTCACACGGCGCCCATATTTACCCACCGACTTACGTCAGAAATAAAAAAACAACGGCGCTCCATATTTTACCCACCGATACGTCACACGGCGGCCCATATTTTACCCACCGACCGCTACGTTCACACGGCGCCCATATTACCCACCGACTACGTCACACGGCGCCCATAATTTACCCACCCGACTACGTCACACGGCGCTGCATATTTACCCACCCGACTACGTCACACGAGCCGCCCATATTTACCCACCGACTACGTCACTACGGCGCCCATATTTACCCACCGACTACGTCACCGGCGCCCATATTTACCCACCGACACGTCACACGGCGCTCATATTTACCCACCGACTACGTCACACGGCGCCCATAATTTAGCCCCACCGACTAGTCACACTGGCGCCGCATACTTTACCCACCGACTACGTCACACGGCGCCATCATTTACCCCACCGACTAACGTCAACACGGCGTCATATTTACACCGACTACGTCCCGGCGCCCATATTTAACCCACGCGACTACGTCACACGGCGACACCAATATTTACGCCTTCCCGACTACGGTCACACGGCGCCCTATTTGACCACCGACTAACGTCACACGGCGCCCATATTTACCCACCGACTACGTCACACGGCGCCCATATTTACCCACCACCGATATCATCGGCATGCGATATCACTGCGAAACCCCGCCTCGGAAAATCGCGGCGACACCGCGGAATATCGTCCTTGTTGCGGTAGATTCGGAGCTGTCTACTCGCGAAATTCTGCCTCGCCGACCTGTAGTCTGCCTCTCTACTCGCAACGCTTGGTGGTCATTTTCCGACGAAGATATAATTTAAAACCACGAACTTTACATTATCAATTTCACGGCGGCAATAATATGTAGTTGAAAATGTGAACCTCTAACTTGCATAAATTCGCCACTGTAATGTTAGCCTGATTTTTTTATTCAGTCCGCAGTTCAGCGGCGTTTTGCCGCAGAAAAAAGCTCGTCGCGACCAGCTTGTTTTCGCTATTCCGCCAGCGGACACTCGTTGCGTTTCGCTTGCGTTTTCCATCGTTTTGGCTGCCGCGCATTCGGAAAATCGTAGCGATATCGCGGAGTCCACGCAATGAATGGCTTAGTGTGTGGCCGCCTTAAGAATAACTCCCCAAATACAATTTAATGAGTTTATAGTCAAGATATTATATTCATGCACGTTGGTGTGTTTGCCTGCAGCCCAGATCAGGAGACCTCCGACTTCAAGGGCTGAGCAGCGGTCTGACCTGTGCTGATGGTCTCCATGCCGGTGCCGTGACACTGCGGACAGCGGACGGCCTTGGTGCCGGGCGCAGCGCGACCGCCACCACACACCGGGCACGTGTCCACTGTGTTGATGGTGATCTCCTTATTGACGCCGCGCGCTGCCTGCTGGAACGTCAGGTTCATCGCTATCTGTCGGCAACAAAATACACCCAGTCATGTTCAGAGCCGGCCGACGGACGGCGTCAGGTGCATCGCCACCTGTCGGCAATAAAACACACCAGTCATGTTCGGTNTTTAATTTGCTTTTTCCGCGTAAATATAGGTTTCTTTGACTTACTAGTAATATGATACTTAATTTTCTTGCTTCTCTTCATCATTTCTGAGCTTTTTCTCATTTTTTTTTTCTCAAGGTGAACTATTCCCTTTTAACACGGCACCTGTACATATGCTTCTGAGCAACAAATCACTTCGGAAACTGCACTAGTTACAAGCATCGATACTACAGGACGTCAGTTGCGCCTGACATGACTTTGAGACACATCACACGGGTCATATGGTCACGGGTCATGAGGAGTTAGAAGGTTCCAATATTCCGATTAGTTTGTCAAATTGCTAACAAGTTAGGGAACCTAAATATTAATCGCAATCCGTTGATAACTTCGCGAGTTACGTATTTCCTGGGAAACCAAGGAGGTGGCATCTGTACTGACAATGATTCGACAAAAAATAACTATGACGTTAGTATCACTTCGTTTTGCCAGTTCTACCAAAAATGGACCAAGTGATTATCACATTGAGTTTTACCAAAATGACTTGTGTGTTTAAATAAACCTAGAAACCGCCATGTTATGCTCAGTAGGGATAATATCTGAACAGATTGTACAGAAACATTAACATACAACTTGTGGATAGAGTTTATTAATCTTTGGGAATGAAAATAATAACAGAAACAATCAATGTGACGGAACGTAAATACAACTTAAAATGCCTGCATTAAAAGTGAAATTAAGAACATGGAAAAAAGGCGGCAATCTTACAACCAATAGGAAGAATTTGCATAATTAAAAGCCTTACTTCTCTCTAAACTCGTACATTTTATTTATTGGTACTTCCTAACCCTCATCCAAAATGTTAATAAAAGAATTAGAAAGGCTTACTATTTGGATTCATTTGGGGGAATACAAATGATAAGATTAAACGTACTAAACTAATACAAAGTCAATCAAAAGATGGTTTAAGCATGGTGCATATAGAGTCATTTATCAAAAGCATGAAACTGACGTGGTTAAAACGATTATTAGTGCATGGCCAAAGACTGTTTTCCCATTGACCATGTGCTTAACTGTAGCAATGTATTAACTGGAGTGTTAATACACTCCCAAAAGTGATTATACATTGCTAAGCCTCAGGTAAATGACCCTGCATTGAACTCTCGAAAAATATGTACTTGTACTCAAAACAGTCAGTGCTCGGCCATGACTAAAATCGTTTTATATGCCAGCGTCGTGGCATTAGCAGATTTTTCAGTTTAATGAATTCGCCTTCGGCTCGTTCATAAACCTGAATCAATTAATGCACTCATACAAACACTATTAGCAACATATCAACGTGGGTGCCGACTGGATAATACTGCGCTTTGCACAGTCAGTGCTTCCAGAATCGATTTGTTTATTAACGTACGGAAAGTAAGAATTTGCAACAAGTACAAGTAAATTATCCAAAACCCTTTCTAATACAAGATAATCGATTGCTTTTGATCAAGTTCAATCGCGATATATAAACCACGTAACGCGGAAATAATATCAGATTAATATGGTTTTCAGATTGGACTAAATACTCAACGCCAAAATAGTTTAGAATATGGGACGAAAGAGGGTTACGCTTCATAGGAGACTTATTTAACCCAAACACTGGAACAATTTATTGCAGGCAAAAATTAGAAGCTATTTATGGAATTAATATGACGTTCTTATGCTATGAGACTTTAGTGCGAAGTCTTTCCACGTCATACGTAATTGTATTGAGAAAGACGGCTTGATAAACAGCAACCAACATAACCATAAATTTATAATTATTATATTCTATATTTTGTTTACTGAATGACAGTTATCAAAAAACAAGCTTACAATACGTTTATATTGAACGTTTCGATTACAAAATGCAAACACTAACGAACGCCTGCTGCAAAAATGGGTAGACTAGATAAGTTAATGTACACGGAAGGAAGTTACAATAAAAGTTCAGTGCCGCAAAGAACATCACTTATCTTTATGTTAAAATCTTCATTTCGCATAAATAAATAGAATTTACGGCAACTATAAATATTTAAATATAATACATATTAGGTCAATCAAGTAACTTGCACCTTCTGTGAAGCAGCTATTGAAGAGCGATTTACCATCTCTTTTGGCACTGTCCAAAAACCCAACTGCTTATTAAGGAAGAATGCTATCCGCATCTAAAGGACAACATATCCAAGTAAGAATGAATGTAAATGGCATTTAACTGGTTTTTCTTAGATGGAACGTCTAACTTGGAGAGCTAATAATATCACTGTAGTAAAGCATGTATACATAAGGCCTCGATTAAATTCAGCTCAACCAAGTACAAAAGGCCATGATGCTTTCTCTGCAACTAGAAATAAATAAAGAATATCACGTTGCAAAGAGAAAACGTGATTTAGATCAATTCCGAACAGAAATGGGGTAAGGCTGAAGCGGAGTGATTGGAAATGAAAACGGTACAGTGGTAATATACTATCTTTTTTTGCAACGAAAGAAGTGATGACTGTGGGGGTGGGCCTGCGCTGCTTCCGAGCATGTGATTCAATGCGTCTTACCACTAAGTACAACCCCCCGCATTTACACTTAACACAGCACACACAAGCACACACACACACACACACAGATCACACATCACACACACACACACGACACACACACACACACACACACACACACATCCTGCTTCGCACACATTGTGCACACAACCACACACGCACACATCACAACGCACACACACACGCACACACCACCTTACACACTTAACACACGCACATCGCACACGTAACACGCACACGCACACGCCGGGCGGACAGGAAGTATCGAGTGACCGGTATGGGTCTAGCTTGCAGTCACGTTAGGTTGCTCTAACTCAGTTGTACCACGGCAATCACGCACCGCACATCAGCGCACACGTGACACCACGCACACGCACACCGCACAGGCACACGCATCAACACACACACACGCACCATAAACACACACACAGGCACGCGACACAATGCTACACAAGTCACACCTCCTTTGTACATGCAAACTTAATTGAGCTTCTTCTTTTTTTGACAGAATCCCGGTAGTGTGAGCTGTAGGTGTCAAAGACCATATGAGAAAGAGAAATGTGGCGAATGATTAGTTTGTATTGATGGATTGCGATGATTGTATTGTATTTGGTTTGTATGTGAAATGTAATAAAATTAGCCCTTTGGAATGGGAACAAACGTGAAAAAAATGACTTGGTGATCAGTGTAGCCACAACTCACAAGTTGTGACCACATTAATCACACGTCAACGCTTATGTGACGCAGTGACCTCAATTATAATATCATAGTAATGTTAGAAAATGAACAAGAACTGCGCATCCTTAACAAAAATGAATAATATTGTGTCACTTTCAGCATAAATATATAAACTTCTTGAATGCTCAAATTGACATCTCGGAAGATCGCGGTCTTGACCTGACCTCAGGTCACCGATATCGAATTTCTGACACTAATTAGATGCAGACATTAATCGATTGAGACTGCCTCTGGCTCAGTCAAATTTAATATTGTGGCGTTACTTATAAAACTATACATAAACCAAGACGAGGCCCAGCGTCACAGCATGCGTGCTCCGCTTTCCGGGGCAGCATGGAGAGGGTGCGGGACGCCATGGAGAGGGTGCGGGACGCCAACGCACTATGGGTCAGATGCCCTCCAAAACCGTTCATAGAGCAAAAATCCAAATAGGTCCAACAATACTTGATTTATACCTAAAACAATCTAAATTGTTCAAGGCATCCAATGGTGACCCCTTTTTTCTCTCGGACAACGATTTTCGTGTGAAAAACAAGCCTAAACCAACCGTGCTGATGTCCAGGATCTAGGAGAGGCCAGGCCAAGAAGGTGTTCACTGAAAGCCTGTCTGAACGGGATCTCTGTGGCAACTAAGTTGATTGCCCATGGTAATCGGTAGTGGCCAAATTAAAGGTGCATCTTTTGGCTTACCAAAAATTGATTCGCAGTGGGCTAAGTGCGATTTTTGTCTGGTCTTAACACGGATTATGAACAATTTGTATCGGCATATTGTTAGTAAAAACATATTCCGCCGTCAATATCCATAAGGATACAGAAATGAATCCCACCAAGTTTTTTCCCGCCATAATTTTGTATGCGCAACATTTAGTTCAAGTGTGCTCTTTCGGATTATGCAGAGATCACCTGCGCGTTCTTTTGGGGCGCAATTTTAAGATATATTATTATTTTCCAGAAGCCTCACGACGCAAGCAGGGAGAAAACTTAATTTTAAGGGACACTGCCACCTTCCCAAAAAGTTATCAAAATGGCCGGCGCTTGTGGTGCAAATTTGAAGTTATTGCTGCGCCCTGAAACACGATTTATGACATTTTGTTTCACCAAAGAGATGTTCAATTAATAAAAAGTGAAGTTTTAATATTTTGACTGATGAACATCTATATCCAATGAAATTGCGGGAAATAGAGAAACCTGCACGCTGCTCAAACGTATGGCTAATGTATGGCCAAATGCCAAAAGCAAAGTGGACCATCAATCAACATTTAGTGAAAGAAGTGATGACGTCATCGGCTCAGAATCCCCGTTCAAATACACTGGGGACTTGGGATGTTACAGATAACAAAACCGAACTCAAATTTATTTGTGATTCAAACTCGGTGGTTGTTTTAACTTATATCATACATAATTACAATGCCATGTATTCAAAATGGCTACCTCAGCTCAAATATAATGATATAAGGTGGCAGTGTCCCTTTAATGATTTTTTTATATTTATGCCCGAGATATTAACCATTCTGTCTTGGGTGCGCATGAAATGCCTATTAGGTGAAAACATTCATATTTGTTGGAGATCAAAGCGTCAAAACATGGAAAGTTTACATGTTATGAAGCAAAATTCGTAGATTTTGTTCTAATAGGTACTGTTCATTTGTGAATTTGTTATATAACCCTTGCACCGACGGGGCCAACTAACTTTTCTAAAGCCAACTTAGAACAAACGAGGGACGGAAACGGATACCCCCCACAGATATTTGTATACACAAAATGTGCGCTTTTTGAACTGAGTTTCCGCAAAACCTTATTTTTTCACAAAAACCGTCAAAGAACATGACCTCACTCCAAACGTGTTTGTTTCCGGTTGACCTATCATAACTAGCGTCTTCTTTGGCTAACATGCGTCAAATTGATGACACAGAAGTAAAGTTTCTGGTGAGATACTGCTTTTGGCTTAGGAAAGATATTACCAAATAACGGAGAGGCAAAAATATAAACTCCCAGTAATTCGTGGAATTGGCGCGTGGAGTCGGCGCGAGAATTTTGAACCTCATGCCTGTAATATGACGTTTTCCTCTAATGCCCCTTTTCATTTTCTTGTTTTAAAGGCCACGGCCTACTGGTCCTCGGGATTTTCCCGCCTTCTGGGAGGAAGGGGCGAATATTGTTTGAAACGTTCCTTTCTAAATCGGCTCCTATGGAACGTAGATCAAAACCAAAAACAATGTTCGAAACGTCGTCAGAAATCGTGTATTAACTATCTTGATTTTTTCGCTCAGGTCAACGTTGAGGTCACCAGAAGTCATCAAGGGTCAAATTTTCCAGTTAAAGGAATTCGGTCCAGAAGCCCCCATAGATCTTCGGAAATATGCTACATAGGATCAAAAAAGGAAGCTCTTGAAATACGTAATCATCTTCATTTCCTCAAATTTAGCTCAGTTCAATAGTTTAAGTTCTAAAGGTAATACAAGTAAAAATTTGAAATTTAAATAAAAAGTGCTGTTTTGTGCAACAAAATGTGTTTCGCCAACAACTTTTTACCTAATCAAATAACACAACAATTTTTACGCCATCGTGATTGTCTCGTCAAGGCGCATTGAAACACATCCATGTGACCATGGTTAGGTCAACTTGAAAATTGACTCTGGTAAAGGTCAAGTTTGGTGACCCAAATGACCGCATGTAGGTCAGGCCTGCATATTAGGAGACGTGTCTCGACGATGCCAAACACGCTGCTGAAATTTTTCACTTCTATATACATTCATTATGACTGAGAGTTTATTGAACGAAAAAGTGTTGTGACTCGGATGACTCAGATAACCCCGGTATGGGTCACTGACAAAAACCTGCGCTTGTATCAATCAAGGATATCCTATTATAACTTATCCAGAAGGAATTTGGGACTGAATTCCCTTGAAATAGAAAGCATTGTAATTATTTTCATTGACTTATAATGGAGAGATCACGAAATTGATCCGACCTCAGGTCACCAATATCCGAATTCCGGAGATCAACATTTTGCAGGTATAAGATGGTTTTCATGCAATCATACAAAGTTTAAATATCGATCCCTCGTAAATTGTGGTGCCCAAATGGCACCCGACGAAACATTTTTGAGGTGGGGTCACTTGAACCTGAACGCTGAATCCGACACGAACTAAAATTTTAACATATGTATTGAAAGGGATCAATGATATAGCTTGACTAAAATTTTGGCGGCGCCTAGTCGCCGCATTTTTTGTTAATCGATAAAAAACGCGGTAGGGGGATGCTCAACAACACACCGGGGGCGTGGGGTAAGACTGCAGTACAAAAGTGATAAAAGCTAACTTTTTTTGCAGCAATGGTGTAGAAAAGTATTAACATATAAACAAACAATAACACAGTAATGGCGCTGCGAAAAACGGTGCAAATTTGATAATGTGTGTTTCAGCTTGCGAACGACAATATAATTCGAGTTGGCATTTTTGCTCCGCGGAGCGGGCGCAAAAATTTTGTATTCATTCCCAAGGATCTGAATTATTAGTGTTGAAGACGCTAAAGAACGGTAGTGTGTACTGTTGTTTGCAAGGTGCTTGAAAATATGAAGTTACTGTCATGTGCTTCAAAGTTGGGGGGGGGACATAGACACGCCTTCCCGACTAACTTTGAAGTTGGGGGGGGACATGTGCCCCCCGTCCCCCCGCTGGTGGAGCCTATGCCACTTCGCGGCGTCATATCGGTGGTCATAGTCATTACGAAGCCATCGTCATCGTCTCCAGCTCGTCTTTAAATTGGTTAATGAACATTTTAAGCCTGTCATCCTCTACGAGGCCCACCGCCTATACTTCTGGGTTTAATCAGGCAAACCCGAAAAAAAACGCGCACTACGCTTCATAACTAAATACCTTAAATAACATGGCAGTCGGCATTCAAATTGTTGCAAAGGCTTAAATACACTCATACATATTGGAGGTACGTTTTTCGTCATTTCAGCCATTCCCCACTCAAGAATTATCGGTGACGCCCCTGCGAGTTGGTATGAGATAAACGTTATTATTACTTATATGGGTATATGCTACGGTATATCGCTTTGTATGTTGTTTGTTCTCTCTGAAGAAGTGATTTATTCCCGTTTTTTTTTTACTTGATTTTTATTTTCTCGAAAAATGTAATTTTTGTCCACTAGAAGTGCATTTTGTAACCTCGAATACCGAAACAAGGTGACTGGTCCAGATCCGAGGAGAAAAACAGGGGATACCTTTTTGCCACATTAAGACGCCCCCCACGGAGAGAGTCTGGATCCACCAGTGTTCACGCTCCAGTCAGGAGTCAAAATCCTCAACCCGACCGCGCCACCAGTTTCCGACGAAACAAAACAGCTCATGGCCGCGCGTCGCCGGGAGCTGCACGATGGTGAAACCGACCTGTATCGTGACGCCCATGGCAGAGTGAAGGCATCGATCCGCCGTGATAGCCGAGAGAGCATACGAAGAAAAATTAGAGAACAATGCCCAGCTCAATAGGGCGTAATATTCGACCCACCGTCGCCGGCAGGGTCCCCAGACCGTGCTGCCACCTGTCGGACTTGATGACGTAACAACGCATACTTCGTGCAGGTCGGTCCGCGGGTGGCGCGCGAGGTACAGTCTCTCTTGACATATCTAACCATGGGTGCGGCGCTCCAACGAACTAACAAACGTTTGAGGGCCAGCCACTCGGGGTCGGACGGCTAATCCGGTCCGGTCCGGGAGGGGAGGGTGACCGGTCAAGCTCCGTGTCACCCAACCCTATCTTCCCCACCACACCAGAATGCCCGCGGCTCTGGCATGTTTCAGGCCAATGCGAGATTGTGAAGTGGTCTGAGGTGTGCATTTTAGCTCAGTAGCCAAGGCTTTAGTGAAAAATAATACTCTGACTCGAATGACGTGATATTTCAAATATTGTAAACGAGAGAGATAGAGATAGAGATAGAGATAGAGATAGAGATAGAGATAGAGATAGAGAGAGGGGGTGCGCTCGCGACGACTTTCAGTCCATGTATTATGTAATTACGAGCGAGCGCGAAGCGCTCGCTCGTCTTTCCGTGGTATATGGAAAAATCTGATTATGGCACCGCCGACCGGACCCGTGGCGACACTTCTGAGAACTCATATTTTGGAAGCCGCACGTCGTGACAAGCGGGCTTCTTTGCTGAGTAGCCCATCCAACCTACCTGTTTTTTTTTTTTTTACCAGTGCGACTCATGTTTGGTGATACTGACTTACCACTCTGCGCGTGGTAGCGTGCTGCGTGAACGGGTGTGAAAGGTGTTTTGTCGCAAAAATACCGCAAGGTGGCGATGGCTCAAATTGGTGTGTGGTTTGAGACCACACCAAGGCAATGTTGCACAGGTAACTCTGATTTGCGCTTGCACGTGCGCAGTGCACCCTGTTATGTTTCACGAAATTCATAACAACATGTTGATACCGGACTATATCTCCGGCACCCAAAGTGCAATGACGGCAAAAAACAGATGTGTAGAGAAACGCTCCGTCGGGTAATGCACAATGTGTCTATCAGCGGCGCGTGGCAGTGGCAAAATACTGGCTATACAACAGAAAAATATGGTTGCCTGACGCTTATCCACGATTAAATCATGTTTGCAACCTATGGGAGGGCAGCGACGAAACAAACACAAATGTGTAGACAATGTCCGTCTCTCAAATGCATGCAAAAATTTAGACTTTAATGCAATATTTTGGCTTGTTAAAATTGTCTGTAAATATTTAACATTGTCGATTTAAATTTTCTTATTCAACCGTCGGGTAGTTCCAAAAAAGGGTGCTAAACGAAAAAAATGATGCAGCTTTAAAGCGCATCAAATCCATCTAATACCACCAAATGATTTTTGCCTACAAACATGAAGCTTATAATTGCAAATTAAAAATAACGCTGCAAAGCTTATTTAGTTCAAAGTATCGATTTAGTTCGGATCTATTTGCGACGGCAAAACAACACATAGCAAAAATAATTCCCAAGCATGCTTTGCACAAAACGAACCTCCGTTGGGCGGGAGATAAATTGATTGATAATTCGTGTTTCGGTGATAATTCGTAATTTGGTGATAAATTGATGCGGATTTATTCGGACTCGCTCGTACTTCGCCGTTTAAGGCGTCTTACTGGTATATGTAAAAAATATGATTATAAGCGACCCGACCCGACCCGTGGCGACGCTTTTGAGAAGCTAATATCTTTGAAACCGCACGTCCGATTGACAAACGGGCTTCTTCGCTGAGTAGCCCCATCCAAGCTACCCTGCCTTTAACTAGTGCCGACTCATGTGGGTGACAACCACTGCGCGTGGCGCGTGCCGCGTGAGTGGTGTTGGAAGGTGTTTTGCTGTGATGTCCGTTGTTCAGCGCTGGATGTGATTTCACTTATATTTTTAGATAAAATGTCAAGATGTAGCCCTGCTACACTATCAGCAGCCGAGAGTTGGTCGTTTATATGTACTGTGCTAATACTGTGTGACCTTGAGAGAGCTTGATGTAAATAAAGAAGAGTTCAGGAAAATTTTATAGTGTTTGAATTCATGAAAAAATATGGAATTGTAATGAGATTGTAATGAGATAACATTTTTTTTCTTGCCTCTCATGCGTTGTGACCATTCGCTACTCGAAAACGAGCATACATGACAATCTCCGGCCCACCGTCACTGCAACTCATTCCAGGCTGTTCGCGGAAAAGGCCGGGACGAACGCGGATGTGAAAGGTGCCCTGAAAGTCGTAAACAGGGCACCGGCCTGCCGGGGAAGGGACCGTCTCCGAACTCCGGCCTCACAGCAGGTGACGCGGCGGCGGCGGCGGCGGCGCCGGCGGCAGCGGCTTGTTATGGCGGAGTGAGGGCAGGAGGGGTGAACCCGGATTTGGGGCGCAAATATGACCGCCGCCAGCCGGCCGCGGGACGTAGAGATGCCAGTGCCTGAGGCGTTGCGGCCCGCAGCCTCTGATCGACCAATCGGAGAGGACATGTGGCCGAAAGAAGTGAAGCCTTGGAAAGAAAATGAAAAGTATAAGTACCTGCAGCAAGAGCAGGAAGGGCTCAGGGAGCGAGCAATTCGGCTGGGGAGGGCAGCTCGGAGCTCTGAGGGCAAGAAGTGAAAGCTCAGCGGCTGTGATCAGAGTGGAGTCCTGGCCAGCAGCAAATTTGACGCGGGCCGGCAGAGCCGGCCCGGGCTAACAACTTCGTAGAAAGGAAGAGTTTCGCGAACCATCGGTTTGCTACCTGCCATAGCTCCCTTTATCCCCCCTCCGATTTTCCGAATGAGAGTGTTCCCTAATGACTGTTTCTTTTGAGGTGACAGCCATTGACAGGTCTGCCTGAGATAACCTAGGTCGTGAGATGTGCCGGGCCCAGTCTAGACGGTGTTTTTGTGGGGGCAACGGGCCCAGGGTTTTCGCTCGGACCTGACACCGTATGGACAGATGGCGCGTGTGGGACTAATGAGGGAGGAGGGGTACAAGGGCTTAAAGGTTGGTGGACCGATTATGAGGGTAGGTGTGAAGTCAATAATTGACATTGATTGACATAATTGAACTGATTTTGGTCCGCATACGTGTACTTATGGTTAAATTGACATATTTTGCTGGGTTTGTAGTAAGACGAAATAAATTGTACCTGTAAATGTCTATATCTTTCCTGGTAGGACTGAGGGAATGACTGATCTGATGAATTGTCCTGGTATTAGAATGGAAGGGCATCACGTGCGCATCTGGTGGACAACTGGTCCATATTTTAACCGCAACCACCATAAGTTAGAAAAATATTATTGTTTTGAACAGCTGCGATGCGTTTACCTTTTGAGTTCGACGCTAAACTGCATAATTCGAAGAAGTAAGTTCGGATATTTTGTGAATTTAATCTGTCGGCGAGTCATTTAATTGGCATTTTAGTAGTAATAGATGTGGCAATTAATTGTGCTTATTTTGGATTGCCTCTGATGAGGGTGTAGTAATTAAGGAAAAATTGTTTTCTGCTGAAAGTTTCATTGTTCTAATGTGTATGGCGGTTATTTGATAAGACTTTACACACGAATTACAGATTGGTTGAAATGCATACGATCACTTCAGACTAAATGAGTTTAATAATGTAAATGTGGTTCATATATTAGAATCTTACTTGACGGGTGGTGCGATAATACCTCACCCAATCAGTAAGACAAATGAAACAATTACAATGTTTATTGAGCGTAATTTGACTAGAATGTTTCATTTCATTATAGTTACGTTGTGTGGTTGGATACGATTTGATTACAAAGTGTGACGGACACGACTGACTGACAGACTGACGGCTGTAGCCTAGACGGGTCAGTGGTTTGACAGACGATGGACTGATGATTGACTGGACTGACTGACTGACTGACGACTGATGGATGATGACTGATGCATACTGACTGACGAAACCAAGTGAAATGAGCGAAACTGACAGTGGGGATTAATGGACAAGATGGGATAATGAGGGCAATAGAGAACACGTGACCACGGCCTTGACCGTATATTCCTGTCTGACACGGTACACTGCACTGACGAGTGATGGGGTTCAGGGTGGAGGTGAATAGAGATTTAACTGAGAAAGAGAGAAATGATATTTTTGACGTTGATACGGTAAGTCTTTCAGATGTGGGGACTGATTTAAGCAGCCGTGTGTTATAACCAGGCCAAGTCGCAGTAAGTCGCGGGAAATGCCCTGGTTGAACCGAGTGATCTGAGAGGATTCAGAACGCCCAGTGTGACTGGCTGAGACGCCAACTAACGAGAGGCCGGTGGGAACCAGGTGGTAGGCCCCTCGTTGATGCCTGTAATAAGCCGGCAGGCCGTGCCTTATATCGCTTGTTATACGAGTTCGACCCTAAATTTTAGGGTTATGGTCCCTCGTGGGTCCCTGAAAAGGAAGACTCAATAAGCCGCTTGCAGCAGAGGCGCTTCGCAGGTCCACGAGCTCCCTTCTTCAGGAGTGTTATGTCCATCGTGAAAGCCTGGGAGCAAATTCTCCGCAGGATCACGACCTTCGGAGATTCACAGGTTATGTCCATCGTGGATCCCTGGAAGCTGGGAGAGCTTTGCAGGATCACGATCTCGCAGAGATGTTTAGGATTTGTCCCTCATTGAAAGTTCTGGAAGCTTCATAAGTCGATTTATTCAGAAGTGCTTCGTAGGATCACGACCGCGGAGATTAATGCCCTTCGTGGATCCCTGGAAGGAAGAGACTCGTTTAGGCGCTTGTAGCAGAGGCTTCGCAGGTCACGACCTCGGAATTTTATGGTCATCGTGAAGCTGGGAGCAAATTTCTCCGCAGGATTCACGACCTCGGAGAATTCATAGTTTATGTCCATCGTGGATTTCCCTGGGAGTGGGAAGCTTGGACGAGCCTTTGCAGGATCACGACCTCGGAGGTCCTTAGGCCACTGTGCAGCCGCGGGTAATCACTGGCAGGGCGACAGACATTTAGGTCCATCTCATTTGTCGGGTGGACTGCAAGACGGATTTATCCCGCGATCAGCCAGGTAACTCGGGCAGGTGAGACTTCGGTTTTTAGGTAGCTGCTGCCAGCAGTGTCGGGAGACGTCTCTCGGCGAGCTCCGGAAGAAGGTCAATGGGGTTTTGAAAAAAACAAAACCCTTGTACGCCTAAGTTTAAGACGCGGCCGCGTGGAGACTATAACTAAGGCTTACAAAGGTGGACCTGGCAATTTAAATGATATATTGTATCGTTGCGTTATATAAGGTTCTCTATGGGCGCCATAGGCAGGCCGCAGTAAGGTGGTGGAACTGTTTTCCGTTTACAGCACTACGCACCCACTGGGGGTTTAGGAAAAGGGGCGAGGGGTCAGTACAGATCAACCTGACCAGTTACAGCATGGGAGAAGAGATAAAATGATTGATAATGAAGGGGTGAGTCTGACTGCAAGGGAGTATGACTCAGTCCGCGGAGGGGGCACGGGTCGGCGTGGGTTGTCGACATCGGTGGCCGGTGTGTATTTACATTTCGACTCCAAGTGGGAGATGATCCTCTGCGTAGCGTTACCACGGGTATGCAGAAAACTAGAACCAAATTAACCTAATATATAACAAATATAGCTTTAAATCGTAATGGAGGGCCGGCATGTTAAAAACAAGTGAAAACCCCAAAAAAGATAAAATAGTGTATGAGTAACAGCTCATGATTCGATTGTTTCGTCCCATTGTGACAAAGTAATTTATAAATTCCCCATAATAACCCAAAACACCTCACCCGTGCAGTGTAGTGACCTATGTGCTCTCCGACAACTGACCTGCCGTTCGATACGGTTTTGTACGGGTCGGGGCGAAGTGGCACTGCATGGCCAGCCGCCGAGCAGCAAAGCCCGCCAAGGCGAATCGCCGCCGAAAACCCCGTTACATAATTACTGCTAGAGCACTTGGAACCCGACCTTCGCATTGGCCCGGTCAGTGTCGGTAGACGTCGGGGAAACACCGGTCCGATGTCTGGGAAACGCCGGGCCGATGTCGGGGAAACACCGGGCCGATGTCGGGGAAACGCCGGGCCGATGTCGGGTCAATATCGGCAGACGTCGGGCTAATAAGGTGGCAGACGTCGGGTCAATGGCGGCAGACGTCGGGCTAATACGGTGGCAGACGTCGGGTCAATGGCGGCAGACGTCGGCCCGAAGTCGGGGTAACATCAGCCCGAAGTCGGGGTAACATCAGCTACAAGTCGGGTCAACAGCGGCCCGACGTCAGGCTGATATCGGCTCGACGTTGGTCTGATATCGGCCCGACGTTGGTCTGATATCGGCTCCGACGTTGGTCTGATATCGGCCCGATGTCAGGCTGATGTCGGCCCGATGTCAGGCTGATGTCGGCCCGATGTCGGCATGCCGAGCGACTTTCCGTGTCGAGATGCCGACGTCGGCTAGACCTCGGCGTAGACGGACATATGCAGCGTGTAGCCGACGTCGGACCGATATCGGGCCGACGTTCAGCCGACATCCAGCCGACGTCCAGCCGACGTCGTCCTGACGTCAGCATGTATACCGGGGCCGTGGCGATGGTGTTATTTGGGGTTCATAACTAACGATAAAGAAAGAAACTTGGCAGCTAATTTGAAAAGTATGTGTTGTTTTGCATTTCTTTTTGCATAATTGATGACCAGTCCACTGAGCAAAGCAAAATTGTGGAATTTTGGCATTTTCGGCTCGGAGTAAGTTCTTGGAGGGAATATCTTTGCGCCTATTTTATATAGTGAGTTGGCGCTTTTTGACACCCCTGATTCCACTGTCAGTCTAAAAAAGACCTGGAATGTTCGAGCTATTAAGTTTTCACAATCAAGTTTTCGTATCATTTCATATATTTTCATTTGTTCATACAATTTGACAGTTTGACCACATAAGTCGCGAAGAACTGCTGTCCTTCCGCCAACGGCGATGTGTCCATTTTACCTGATACTCTTAACAAGCAATACACACACTTGGTTCTGATCACTGTGAAAATGGCCCCTTATCGGAACTAGTGACGATAAGGAACATTAGTACGAGCCAACGGGCGAGGGATGGCGCCCTGCCAATTACTACATCAGTACGAGCCAACAGGCGATTGATGGCGTCACTGTCATTACTTGTGATTGTAGATGGCGGAACAAGGTGACAGAATACACGATCATTGCCAGAAATTCGCAGAATATTAATAAGCTTCAAATGACATAACAACTATCTTCACCTTTGTCAACACAAATATTATGTTAACCATCTATGACTATAAGATAGCTCCAAGTAACCGATAAACACTCAGAAATCATAAAACACTTATCACAAATGGCAACACGCCCCTTGGCTAGTAGCCTCGGCAGCGAACATTCACGCTCATTCTCGCCAGCGCACGAAGCCGTGCAATTATTTACTTATTAAAACACCCTTTTTTCGTGAGAGCCGGCCAGATAACTTCCCACCGCCACCCCAACGTGCCAAACACCACCCCACTTGCCTCCTATTGTTCAGAGCACATCAATTTAATACAGTTAACATCAGACATGTGCCAAGGCCAACAAATAAGATCCAATATCCACAAGATCCCACGACAAACATATTTTCCAGCATCCAGGATCCACAGGATCCACCGATTTTTGGCTTATTAAGATCCAAGATCCCTAGGATCCCACAACAAAAATATTATACAGGATCCAGGATCCAACAAGATCCCAGATATTGGATCCTAGAGATCCTGGATCCCGGATATTATGACTAGTCTAATCACCACATTTAAATGTCACACCATTGACACTGAGTGAAAGAGTGTGAAAAGCATAAAATTCATGCCTTCCTATATTTGTGCACTACAAAAAAGTAAAATATGCTTAGATCCATAAGATCCCACGACAGCCAAGTTTTCCAGGATCACGGATCCACAGGATCCCACGACAAAACAGTTTTCCAGAATCCAGAATCCAGGATCCACAGGATCCAACGACAAAATAATTTCCAGTATCAAAGATCCACAGGATCCCACAGGACAGGCCTTTCAGCAGGACAGGCCGGATAACACGAAGGAGAACCGGGGGACATCGACGAGGGAGTCGAGACCATCATAAGCCAAATGAAGAAAGATAGGTACAAGGCATCACACACAAGGCATGTTATAGTGCACACTTTTGGCATGAGTGATAATACATGTCTTAGTTCATGCAAGCCAATTTCACTCCAGAGGAAAAGAGTGTCACGGCACCGAGCGCCAATGGAAACAAATCGCTGATTGAAGTGTCTGGGACTACACCGGCGTGCCTTCGGATCTATCTACAGCCTGGCTCAACTTGAACGGCATGAGAAGCCACCGGAATGAGGACAACAGTTTGTCAAGGGTCGCTCGGAACTGGGACGACATCGAGCAGTAGAAGATAAAGTTCATGGACGAGTTGACCAGCGCTAGAATGTCCATGAGGTCGCCGAGCTTGGCGTAGCACTGGTCGTGAAAACTCTTGCCTAGGATGCCAGAGAGTAGCGACAGCATTCCCTGTGGAAACTCGGTGACGAGAAACATTAGCAGCACGGCCAGAAGCATGCGTGTGGTGTGAACGGCGCGTCTCTCGGCAGACGAGACCTTCTCAGCGCCAGCGTTCGACCTCAGCAGCAGCTTGGCCTTCCTCCGACTTGTCTTGTACAGCTTAGAGATGATGCAGCAGCTGAAGATGGCCAGGATGACGCACGGTAGCAGCTTGACGTGCACGCTGTACACCCAGAAGTTGAGCTTCTCCAGGAAGTGATCGTACCGCTGGCTTAGCTCGCTGAAGTTGACGACGTAGCAGTCCTCTGCATCCTGTTGCACCCTGTTGCATCCTGTGATGGCGTAGGTCAGGTAGGTCGGCGTGCAGATGATTGGACAGAAGATATACACAAACGCGATGAGCAAGAACGTGTTCTTCATGGAGCACCACTTGAGGTTCAGCGCAGGGTGCCCGATGGCGAGGTAGCGCCAGACGGCCAGCATCACCGTCAGCCAGATGGAGATGGTGTGGAACACCTGCGTCACGTGCACGAACGCCAGCGTAAACAACGCCCAGGCGTACGTGTGTCCGGAGCCGCTGGACGCTTGTATGTAGTAGTGAAACACGAAGGGGATGTACATCAACATGACCACGATGTCGGCGATGGCAAGGGCTGCCAGGATGGCGTTGGTCGGAGTGGACATGGTCTTCCTCGTCAGCACCGCGATGCTGAGAAGATTGGTCGACAAGCCGAAGACGCAGGTGCCGAGCGCCAGGTAGCCGTGTATGTGGCGGTACAGAGTGCTTAAGGCGGCCAGCTCGGCGCCGCAGTAGATCGGGCCGCTGCCCGCTGTCATGCCGCTGCCGTTCAGATCCAGCTCCGCTGCCGACAGTGTCATCTGCGGTCAGAGAGGCGGGCAGAGGTCAGTGTTTGGAGGAGGAAAGGCCACCGCCAGTGTCATCTAGTGGCAGAGAGGCGGGCAGAGGTCAGTGTCTGGAGGAGGAAAGGCCACCGCCAGTGTCATCTAGTGGCAGAGAGGCGGGCAGAGGTCAGTGTTGGGAGGAGGAAAGGCCACCGCCAGTGTCATCTAGTGGCAGAGAGGCGGGCAGAGGTCAGTGTTTGGAGGAGGAAAGACCACCGCCAAGGTCGCAGCGCAAATCACTAATCAAGCTCGCAGGCTTGCGAAGACACATTTCCGGACGTAAAAAACGCTATCGAGTTTCCCGTCGTCGTTGACAACGTCAACATTTTTTGTTTGTAATTCTGGTGATCCCAAGGCTAATGACGGTCATTGCCTCTCCGATAGAAACCCTTCAGGCGTCTTTCTAGGAAACGCTATCGTTATTGTGTCGTTTCTGGTCATTACAAAGCTAATGACGGTAAATGTCGTTGCGACGAAAACCCTTCAGGCGTCTTTCTAGGAAACGGTCGCATCAGCGTGTGCCACTGCGGCAAGTAAGTCAATATCTGCAAACGAGCCGAGATTCAGAATTTCTTGCGTGCCGTACTTTTAAGGAAGCAGAACGGTTATGCATCAGTGTTTTGATAATGTCTTCAGTCTAACCGTGGAGATAGCTTAAGCTTTGAATGACAGATAACGAACAAAGGTTATCAAACACAAAGTAGACGCATTTCATTGTTCATTGCCTGTTCACCAGCGGTTATGATTAACATAATAAAGTGATATTACGCTTTTTCTAGAATAGTGTATGTTAATGCGTGTACTCTGCTCCGGTCCAGTCGAGGTCCAAATGCTTCGAAAAATCCTAGCAACGTCTGCAGTCAATCAACTTGCATGCTACTTTACATGAGGACAAATGCTGCATACATGAAAATATCCGATGTTGATTACATTTGTTTTTCTCGTTTCGGATATCTTTTGTCTCAAAGTGAGCCGAAGTGGCAGACATCTCTTTTGGATTCATTTTGTCTTGCTTCGGGTCTCTTTTGTATCATTTTAAACTTGCTTTAAACTGACATAAGGCCAGCATTCTCAATGTCAGGTCGGAACAGATTGGAACCAATGACCGTGGTTTGCTAGGCAGCCGCCTGCAGCACAGCTCCCGACAGAGCTTTGTATCTGCTTTACTATCGGAACGGTACTATCGGAGGAAGGAGGTGTGAGTCGAATAGCTACACTGGGATACGTTACTAAAGGTATCTGCTGTACAGATGGATTAAATAAATGAAACTCACCACGGCTTGAAATCAAATATTGTACACATACAACCTTTGAACTGGATGCAGCTATCTATTCCAGTAAGAATGCTACATGCGGCGCAGCTCGGGATTTTAGTGTGCCGTGTATTTTTAAGCCAGCTTAAATCTTATTGAGCTTTTGCTCACGACAGTTGATTCGCAAGCACCCACACAATTTATCCGTGTACACAATCGTTTTGCACCCCACTGAGTGAAGACAATTGTTAGTTTTCAGCCGAGGTCTTACACGAAATAATGAATAAAGAATTAGCATATGTTCTCTAGGGTGTAAACTCTGTAAAGAGTACCCAACTAAATGTAAAACAATATGTTCGTAATTATAACCAACAGTAAACCGAGTCAAGACAAGTGAAATAGTTTTTGAAGTCACATAAATTCCACTATCACAACAACCACAAGAAAGCTACTGCCTCAAGTACAGATGCTGCATCAAGTCTGTATCCTGACTGTCAAATTTATTATTGCAATATAATTATCATCTGCGTACTTTAACTTTCGGTGCATCGATTCTGATCCTCCTTATCGATTGAATCGAGCACGCCATGCCACCTTACCAGCATAATCGAAGACTTATCCACGGAAAGATACGCCAATGGTCTCCCCTGGGTCTGCTGCCGGGAAGAGCCCATGTGTGGAAGAGCCCGTTTTGCCCGTGTGGAAACTGTCAAGAATGGTTTGTTCTGCAGAATGCCGCGAACAATGAACGAATTCTTAAATCATAATGAACAGCTAGACATTTTTTAGAGATTCACTTTGCCAAATCAAGACACAAGCCAAGGATTATGCGAGAAAAAAAAAATGATGACAGCGGCTCATCCGCTCCGTACGTAGCACCTTTAAGATCTTAGGCTTTATATCGCGATGTTTTACTTGATAGACAGCCAATGACATGTGTGTATTTATTGCATGTGCTTGACGTGTGTTGTTAACGTATATGTATATGACTTTACTTGTCAATGGAGTCAACAACGTGGGTGATATTACTGCATAATATAAATGAAAAGGCTAACTTGCACCAAACGTGCCTAGTGAATGACCTGCACATGTAGCTGTGCCGGTTAAGCACCGTTATTGTTAACTGCAGTTACAGCCTAGCATCTGAAAGGCTGTGCTGCCTCCAGCTCAGTATACATTTTAGAATCACACGCGGTTGCCATGAAATTGGCAGCATATGCGATCATGTGCTTCATAGTTCTGAGGATACAGTAATAGGAAAAATTGCTGGTAAAAATAATACCGTTTCTTAAAGATACGGGTTCAATCGTTATGAATGACAATGCCGTATGTGACATCGATATTGGTCTAGAGTCTATACTAATAATGACAAAGACAATCCGTTATCAAAGGCAAGTTGCTCAATTTCTCCTCCCAGAAAATACCAATATCAATGAAGAGTTCAGAATATGACCAAGGCATCCGTATAACAGCAATACAAATTTCTCCTCACAGGAAATACCAATATCAAGTTTGTAGAGAATAGGTGCACGTCATCTGTGCCCTGGAAATCATTCATAGTTGAGTGCAGTCCTATTTTTTCAGTGAGAATTGGTAAGAAAATATCGGGATAATCCATTGCAACTGTCAGCATTGAACATCTTCTCTAATATCCAAAGGAGCTCTGATTTAATATTGTGCTCGATTCCCGCAGGATACTGTGCCTTAATTAGATAGGCGCTTAATGGCCTCAGCGTGTACTAAAGCGCCACCAAAACCCAACATTAACCCAGCCCGTTTGACTGTCAAATAAAATTGCCTACACTCTTGAAAACCATAAAAGAACTTAAATGTACCAGCCACTGCACTTTACCGATCAAAGAATGAAGAAGAACAATAGCAACGTCAAAAGTACTTTATGGAAGAAAACAACAATATGTATTCAAGGGGAGACTTCAACGCTGAAACGGTGTTTAAATCACAAATAATTGAGAAATCACAAAACCAGTAAAATATCTTCATCAAATTGTATAATTATTCTTATCATAATAAGAACACACAAGAACACAACTACCAGAACATACAAATCACTCAGCCAGACCTGAAATATGAATTCAACAAACGACGATGTGGTCTAATGCCCATGTTCAGCTGACTTGCTACACAACTCTAACTGCCACAACTCACCGTTGCCAACTCTCCGTATGTCCGAGCGTCTGCGCACCGACTCGTCCTTTCAACTCCGGTGCACCACCGAGCGGTCCGACTCCTTCGGCCAACTCCCGCCACTCAACTGACTCTCCGTCGCGCTCGACAGTGCAGCAAACCTTAGCCATCGGCGCCGACGAGGCTAGGCGGGAGGGGAGGGAAGGGCAGGTGTGGTTTTATCAAAATGATTGTGGGTGCT
>VOPJ01011187.1:59950-153480 GCA_014673585.1 Semibalanus balanoides
TGTGTTGATGACAAGGGACTTCAAGTGTCGATGAAAATGAAACTAGAATGAACTCAAGAGCTTTTAAAATTAACTTCGTGATAATAACTACCAAGATTCATTGAAAGTTGACATAAAATATATTTGAATTAACTTTGCTATCTATTGAATTGGAAAAATGATCTTGAATGATTTTGATTAACTCATGTGGTAACAAGAAGCAGTAACGTCATCTGACGCAAATTTGGAAGACCCTGGCTAATGACAAATGGCCAACGATGGCCTTGCACTAACTTTGTTCCACAGAAAGCCGTTTGTGATATGATGGAGGCGAGGTGGGGCTCTTGCGGTGATACTGGCTCGAGTTCGCAGTTCGAACCCGCAAACCACTGTTACTCGCACCTGCTGGGTCCACACGCCGACGCTGGAGGCACTGGCGGAGGGTCGTGCAGGCACGGACGTCTGGCTGGATCACCAGGCGTGTCTGCTCGCTGCGAGCCGATCAGGGAACCACCACTGCCTGGGATGACAGGCTGGCGGTTGTCGCTACCTAACAACCACAGCGCCAGTTCGAGCCGCACGCCGCTGCCCACCCGCACCTGCTGGGGCCAAACACCGACGCCCGAGGCCTTGGTGGAGGGTCGTGCAGACGCGGACGTCTGGCTGGATCACCAGGCGTGTCTGCTCGCTGCGAGCCGATCAGGGAACCACCACTGCCGGGCGACAGGCTGCCGCTGTCGCTACCTACACAACACAGCGCCAGTTCGAGCCGCACGCCGCTGCCCACCCGCACCTGCTGGGCGCCAAACGACGACGCCCGATTGCCTGGCGGAAGGGTCGTGCAGGCGCGGACATCTGGCTTGGTGATCACGCATGCGGGGCCAGTCTGCGGCGGTCTGGCTGCCGCGCCAGTGGTCTGATGTGCACCATGCTGGATATGGAAGGCGGCCGCTGTCGCCTACCTACTCAGCGCCAGTTCGAGCCGCACGCCGCTGCCCACCCGGACCAGCTGGGGCCAAACACCGACACCCGAGGCCCTGGTGGAGGGTCATGCAGGCGCGAACATCTGGCTGGATCACAAAGCGCGATCTGTCTGCCCCGCTGTGAGCCGATCTGGGCACCACCACGGCAGACGGAAACCAGCCTCAAACTGGACGAGGCCCGACTACCAACAGCTGCAATGGTGGCAGGTGCCGGGCTAGCCAACTCGTTCCTGAGGCTAGCCACGGTCACCGCCACTGCTGCCGCAGCAGCTAGCCAGCCACCAGACCAACTGAGAGCCCTACAAAAATGAACTGATTGGGTGTGATAGGACATCCTAGCAGAGGGACTGGAAGTAAGTGACGTGAATGGTAGAATTGTGAAAGATTTGACAAGAATGTAACGTAATTTTTGTGTTAATTTTGTAAGCATGCTTAATCAATTATAAAGGTTGTTAACATAAATGTAAAAAAAAAATCGTGTTTAATATCGGAAATTACAAGTTGAAGTTGAATGCTGTTAAAACTAGGTTGAATAATTTAGGTGATTTCCTGGTGTAGTTTGCATTATCTATACGTGTGTGTTTCTTTAAGGCATATTGGTATTTTGATATGTAATAGGTGCAGGGCGTTCACTATTGCGGCTTCATGACCAACCCAAGGCTAACCTTCCCGTCCCTCAACCAAACCGATCAAAATTTAAACCCAATCACACCGGGCAGACTTACGTTGACAGTAGCCGATTCAAAACCAACCAAAGAAAAAATAATGTCAAGAAGCGAAGAAGATAATCATCTCCGATACATGTCGCGAAACGGAGCTTCCACACAGAAGTCGTGGGAACACAACTTAAAAAGAAAAAGTTTTAAATGTAATGCGTTACATTTTTTATAACATCAAAAATCGACAATTGGAGAAGAAGAAAAACGTTTCATTAGCAAAAGGCAAAATCTGGCGAAGCAGGGGACTTGCCGGTGAAAGGACCGCATCCGGGTCCGGCCGCTGAGCCGGTGACGCAGGCGGCGTCGACAAACAACGCCGGCGGCAACAGGGGTAACCCTTGTTATGGCGGAGCGCGGCAGGAAGGGTGGACCCGGATTTTAAGATATGGGTCGCACGACGATCACCAGCCGGCCGCGTGACGCCGGAGTGGTCCGGTGCCTGAGGCGTCCTCTGGCCCGCCAGTCTATACTGGATCAACCAATCGGCGAATGACGAAGTGGCCGCAATAAATGAAAGCCTTGAAAGGAAGGAAAGTAATAGATACCTGATAGCAAGAGCAGGAGGGACTCAGGGAGCGGAGACAGTTCGGCTGGAGAGGGGGAGAGCTCGGAGCTCGAGGCTTGAAGCCCGGCTGACACTCAGGGAGAGTGATCAGAGTGGAGTCCTGGCCAAAGACAGCAATTTTGACGCGGGCCGGCAGAGGCCCGCCCGGGCTAAACAACTTTCGTAGAAGGCGAGTTTTCGAGAAACCATCGGTTTGCTACACTGCCATAGCTACCCTCTATTTCCAACCCCCCCCCCCGATTTTCGAATGAGAGCTGTTCCCTATCCACTGAATTTCTTTTGAGGTGGCCAGCCATTGGACAGGCTCTGACCTGAATAACCCTAGTCAGTGGAGATGTGGCCGGCCCAGTGCTAGCGGTGTTTTGGGGGGCACGGGCCCAGGGTTTCGCTCGGCACCCCTGACCCCGTGACTGGAACAGATGGGCATGGGCCTAATGAGGGCAGGAAGGGGGATCAAGGGCTAAAAGGGATTGTTGGGGGTGGACGATTAGGGAGGGTAGGTGTGAAGTCAATAATTGACATGTCTTGTATACTGAACTGATTTTGGTCGCCTACGTCGTAACTTATGGTAATTGGTATATTTTGCTGGGTTTTTGTAGTAAGACGAAATAAATTGTATCTGTAAATGTCTATATCTTTCCTGGTAAGGACTGAGGGAATTACTGATCTGATGAATTGTCCGGTTACGAGATGAAGGGCATCACTGACGCATACTGGCGGTGGGACCGACGGTCCATTATTTTAACGCAACACCGCTCTTAGTTACGAAAAATCTTATGTGGAACAGCTGGAATGCGTCCTTACTCTTTGAGAATTCACAGCTAAACCTGACATAATTCTGAAGAAGTGGTTCGGATATTACTTGTCAGTGAATTCAAATCCTGTCGAGGAGCATTTTGAAATATTGCATTTACTATAAAAGATGTGGCAGTTAATTCGATGCTTATTTTTGATGACTCTGGATTAGGTGCAGTAAATTAAGGATTGGTTTCTGTCTCATTTTTCCTTAATGTGTATCGCGGTTAATTGATAAAAATTTAACACACCGAATTACATTGTTGAACATGGCAAACGATCCTTCAGAACTAAATGATTATTTATATGTAAATTTTTGTTCCTAAGTACACTAAAATCTACTTGAGGGTGATTGCGATGACATACCTCACAACAAGCAGTAAAAACAAAATGATAACAAATTTACAATGTGTTTAATCTGAGCGTAGTTTGACTAAAGTTTCATTTCATTTATAGTTATCTTGTGTGGTTGGACACGATTTTTTGATTTACAAAGTGTTGACGGACCCGACTGACTGACAGACTGACGGACTGATAGCCCTGACGACTGCCGGTCCTAGTGGTTTGACAGACGATGGATGATGACTGACTGACTGCTGACGACTGACTGACTGATGGACTGAGTGACTGATGCATACTGACTGACGAAACAAGTGAAATGAGCGAAACTGAACAGTGGGGATTAATGGACAAGAAATGGGATTAATGAGGAGGCAATAGAGAACACATGACCACGGCCCTTGCCCGGTAATATTCCTGTCTGACACCGGTCACTGCCACTGACGGAGGTGATGGGGTTTAAGGGGTGGAGGTGAATGGAGATTTACTAGAAAGAAGAGAAATGATATTTTTGACGTTAATACGGTAAGTTCCTCAGATTGTGGGGACTGATTTAAGCAGCCGTGTGTTAATAAGCCAGGCCAAGTCGCACAGTAAAGTCGCGGGACATGCCCTGTTTGAACGGAGTGATTGAGAGGATTCAGAACGCCCAGTGGGCTGGCTGAGAAGCCTAACGAGAGGCCGTGGAACAGGTGGTAGGACCTCGTGATCCTGTAATAAGCCGGCGGGCGTGCCTTATATACGCTTGTCATACGAGTTCGGACTAAATTTTTAGGTTATGTCCCTCGTGGACATCCCTGAAAGGAAGACCTCTAAGCCGCTTGCAGCAGAAGGGCTTCGCAGGGTCACGACTCGGAGGTGTTAGTGTCCATCGTGAAGCTGGGAGCATTCTCCGCAGGATCACCGACCTGAGATTCATAGGTTATGTCCATCGTGGATCCCTGGAAGCTGGGAGAGCTTTGCAGGATCACGACCTCGGAGATTTTAGGATTTGTCCCTCGTGAAGTCTGAAAGCTTCATAAGTCGATTTATTGCAGAAGTGCTTCGTAGGATCACGACCTCGGAGATTATGTCCTCGTGATCCCTGGAAGGAAGACTCGTAAAGGGCTGTTAGCAGAGGGCTTCGCATGGTCACGACCTCGGAGATTTTATGTCCATCGTGAAGCCTGGGAAGCAAATTCTCGACAGATCACGACCTCGGAGATTCATAGGTTATGTCCATCGTGGTCCAGGAAGCTGGGAGAGCTTTGCAGATCACGACCTCGGCGATTTAGGATTTTCCTCGTGAAGTCTGGAACTTCTAAGTCGATTTATTGCAGAAGTGCTTCGTAGGATCACGACCGGATTATGTCCCTCGTGGACACTGGAAGGAAGACTCGTAAAGCGCTTGTAGCAGAGGGCTTCGCAGGGTCACGACCTCGGAGATTTATGTCATCGTGGAGCCTGGAGCAAATTCTCCGCAGGAATCACGACCTCGGAGATGATAGGTTATGGTCCATCGTGGATCGCCTGAAGCTGGAGAGCTTGGCAGGATACGACCTCGGAGATTTTTAGGATTTGTCCCTGTGAAGTCCTGGAAGCTCAATAGTCGAGTTTATTGGCCAAGAAGTGCTTCGTAGGATCCACGGACCTCGGAGATTTTTATGTACATCGTGAATGCCTGGGAGCAAATTCTTCTGCAGGATCCGACCTCGGAGATTCATAGGTTCTGTCCATCGTGGAAATCCCAGGAAGCTGGGAGAGCTTGCCAGATACGACCTCGGAGATTTTAGGATTTGTCCCTCGTGAAGTCTGAAAGCTTCATAAGTCGATTTATTGCAGAAGTGCTTCGTAGGAATCACGACCTCGGAGATTATGTCCTCGTGGATCCCTGGAAGGAAGACTTGTAAGGCGCTTGTAGGCAGAGGGCTTCGCAGGTCACGACCTCGAGATGTTATGTCCAATCGTGAAGCCTGGGAGCAAATTATCGCAGGATCACGACCTCGGCAGATTCTAGGTTTATGTCCATCGTGGATCTGGAAGCTGGGAGAGCTTTTGCAGATCACGACCTCGGAGGTCCTTAGGCACTGTGGCAGCCTGGGTACTAGCTGGCAGGGCGACAGACAACATTAGGTCCATCTCATTTGTCAGGTGATGCAAGTCGGTATTTATCCCGCGATCAGCCAGGTAATCCGGCAGTGAGACATTCGGTTTTTAGTAGGCTGCTGCAGCAGTGTCGGGAGGCCGTCTCCGGCGAGCTCCGGAAGGAATGTTCGTGGATTGACCTTGTACGCAGTAAGACGCGGGCGCTGGACTATAACAAGGCTACAACAGCGGACCTGGCAATTAAATGGTAAATTGTTAATCGTTGCGTTATATAAAGCCATATGGGAGCCATAGGCAGGCCCGAAAACTGTTGGAACTGTTTTCCCGTTTTACAGCACTACGCACCATTCATGGGGGTATAAGGAAGGGGAGGGGTCAGGCAGATCAACCTGACAGTATTAACAGCATGGGATGACGAGATGAATGATTGATTGAATGGGGGGGGGGTGGAGTCCTGACTGCCAAGGAGTATGACTGCATTAGATCCAGTGGGAGATTGATCCTCTGCGTAGTGTTACAAGGGTATGCAGAAAACCAAGAACAAAAATTAAACCTAATATTTAACAGATAATATTTAAAATGTAATGGGAGGAACGCATCAATGTTGAAAACCCAGGGAAGGTCAAATGTATGAGAATACACAGCTCAATGATTCGATTGTTTTTCCGTCCCATTGTGACAAAAGTAATTATAATTCCCATAAAACACTCACCCGTGCAGTGTGTGACCTATGTGCTCTCCACGACTGACCTGCCTTCGATAATGGTTTGTAACGAGGTCGGGGCGCAGTGGCATTGCACTGGCCATGCGCCGAGCAGCACAGCGCCGAGAAGGCGATCGCCGCCGAAAACCCCGTTTACAACTATCACAACTTCAAATGCATCCCAATGATGTGACCAAAATGCTTGTTTGGCTCTTACCTTCATGCTGGATGCTTGTTTGGTGGAGTCAGCGAAGAAACTGATGCCGGCTACCAGAGGGCGTCACCTTATATGTCGGGGGCTCGCTACCTTCACGGTCTAGGTCAGGGCCTGACCCGGCCAACGCAGGCCGCGAGCCGTGCTATGGGGAGGTGTGGCCTGTGGGTGTGGCCACTGCCGGCCGCTGAGCTTTGGAGCCTTTGATAATGGAGAATGTCTTATTGTCATTAGATCGGACCTTCATTCCGGCTACCACACAGCCTTCTTATACTGATTCACGTAAAGTATACTAGATATAAGCTGTTCCGCCAGCAGTTGGTGGGGCTGACACAGGGGCTATTGAAATGATTGTGGGTGTTCAAACTGAAATTAATTACATAAACCCAATCCCACTACATATCAGGGACGTAAGCCAAAGGGGGGGGCAAACGGGCTATGCCCCCCCCCCCTGAGGAAATAAATTCACACTAGATAGAAATGACGGATTCTCTGAACCCCCCTGTCAGCAACATATGGTGAGGAGCAAAATGTGATTTCACACTAGATAGTTCGATTTTGAAAACCCGATACCTATCCCCGGTCAGACAGCATATGGTGAGGAGCAAAAATGGTGATTTTTTTTGCCTAACGTGCCCTCCCCTCCCCCCCCCAACCCTGAAGCAAACATCCTGGCTACGTGCCTCTCAATATTAGACGTTCCGTCAGCAGTTGGAGCTGTCCTGCTGGCACTAGAACAGCCACTGAAGACACCATGTTCTGCTCTCTCCATTAACATGTATTCGAGTAATAGGCGTCCTACCGCAGGGGAGGGGAGGGGGACACCGTCACCCAGTGGTCAGGCTGGGGGATTGTCCCCAGTTTTTTTGAGACATGAAATTTATTTTTGGATTATGATTTTATGCTAATACAACAGTTTTCATACCTTTGTTTGGAATATATATAGTTTCCAATATCTTAAAACGCGCTTAGATCAAATAAGTATCAGGGCAATGGAAGAATAAAAGGATCAGGCGATAGTTCAGGCGGTCAGGCGATAGTGATGGATGCTTGAAGGAGTTTAAATGGAATTTCGGTGGCAGAAAAATCTGACATATTATTACCCAAAATGCGTCCAATATTTGTATGCACACTTTGCGCTTGCTGAAAGGAAGCAATGGCAGTGCAATGTTTGTTCGTCCCTGTCGCAGTCCACACATACTGTTGTGTTTCAACCGAGCGTGAATAAAGGGAGCTGGCATGGATATCAGAAGTTTAATCAATACAAAAGTACATGATGAATCAAAATTGCACTGCTATTGAATAGGTACACATAATCAATGAGTCAGATATAGAAATATACTTGTTTGAGTATTTGGAAACCATCATGTTACTTCATTCGATTTTGCATTCCTTCGTAACAGAGCGGAAATGCCAGTTCCAGTTTCTCTCCGTTTCTTATATACCGGTTCTTTAACTCGGAAACATATACCTTCAAAGTCTTCTGACTAAATATATCAATACAAATGCAAGCCAAGGCTTTACCCAAATTCGTTCAAAGCTTTCCGAAGTGAGGTTTTGTATAATTTATGCATCTAACCTACTATTAAAAGGAAGTCTGTCATTCTGTATGTCTGTTCGTCATTTGACCTTTGGTTGATTCGGCACTTCGGCCTACTCAGGCCATTTCGTGCCATGTGTCTGTTCGTCATCCAACCCTTTCCTTATGCGTATCATAATTACGACATGTTATGTAGTTTTGACACATTTAGCATTGCATAGTATCTAAGATTTTGGATTTTGAGAAGTTGTGGTGTTGTGCTGTCCCTGACGTCACGTGCTCTCCCTCGTCCTTACCCGTGTTCCCCTCATGGGGAGTGGGGACCCCAGATGTGGCTGCCCCGCTCCCGTCAGTTGGGTTCGAGACTTAATGCAGTGAACAATGAACACGTGCTACCGCTCTCTGAAACCGAACAGTTGTCATATATCAATTTTCTATACAATATCTATCGATCCTCTTTAGTTGCGGTAAAATTGGCTGATTAACATCGCAGCTGTGTTTGACAAAAAATACCTCTATCTATACGTTTTTGCACCTTGTTACCCCCTTTTAAACATTAGTGTATTGTCTTAGGTATATCTTGTTGAGGGAAATAAATCGCCGTTTGACTTAAGAAAATCGGACAGATAGATCCCGAGATCTCCGGGGAACGGAATCCACCACCCTTGTTACTATTACAAGATAACCAGGAGCCTGTCACTAATGTTTAAATGATTATACGTTTTGTCTCCAGAATAATTGAGTTACTTAGTAAAAGATACCTTTTAATAAAGGTGCTAGAAGTTCCACGGTGGCCACATTTTTCTGAAAATGACCTCTTCTGCACGTAAGGACATTTCAAAGTGCGCGATTTTGTCACCGCATACTTTCTGTAGGACCGGCCGATGCAGTCAGTCATCTTTTTATAAGCTAATGAGAACATCTCACATATGCCATATTTCCGGTATAAGACAAACATTATTGGAACAAATACAATTCACGTTTTTTATCCAACGACAGTAGCAGTTAAGTATTTTTTATAAAATTATATAATTGTCATGATTTTTCATGTCATGATTCATACGCCACCAGCAAACTTTCAACACCTTCTGCCAGAAATGAGGCGGTGGCGAAAACCATCAAAACCTGAACGAACAGTGTGTAGTTATAAATAGTCCCGTTACTTTGAATTGTATTATCATTTTATGATCCAGTCTAGGACTTGTAGATCATTTAAAAATATATAAATTTATAAAAAACGAAAAACGTGTGCCTCAACGATTGCGTTTTTCATTTAATTCTACAATCGTCATCAAGGTAGCAAAAAGCGCAATAATCGTCACGTATGACAAGGTGGTCTGTGATTGTATCCAGTATGCGGCATACAGCTTTACTTTACCTCTCAGCCACCCAGCTATATATTGGCATTGTATCCACAAAGTAAGTTGTTGCAATTTTTAGCTATTTTGCCTCAGTCGCGGCACATTACTGCGCCATCGAAATTTGAATTCAGATTATAGAAGATAAAAGTGGTGGGCAGTTATATATCCACCGGAAGCCTACTCATTATCTGATACAAGGGTCGAAAGCGTCAAGTTGTAACCATTATAATTTCGAAAATAACGGACCAAATGAGCATTGAGGTCCCTGTTGTGTCTTAAACGTGTTAAAAGCTCATACAACTGCATAAGAGTGCATTCCCTTTCAGGACGGAAGCCTGTGTAATCCCTTTAACAGCGTTTTCTCCACATCGGAAATTAGGTTCAGTGCTTGATACCGTACCGTGTTTGGCCATGAGTCGTCTTTGTCTCCTGTCCACCCTGCAGTTTGAACGTGACGCTGATTGAAACACGACACTTTTTAAGTGTGACATATGTGGAACGTACCGACTTGGTTTTAAAAGACAGCATGTAAGCACATCCACATTTATTTACAGTCAATTCATCGAAACATGATAAATACCACAATTATTTTTTTCAGATAAGTCACGCGTCAGATTCATCAAACAGCATTGGCTTAATGGATAGGCTTGTAGGCCGGGGCAGGGTGGTAAGGGGCGGGCTTGTAGGCCGGGGCGGTGGTAAAGGGGCCGGCTGTAGGCCGGGGCAGGGTGTAGGGGCAAGGCCTTTGTACCGGGCAGGGTGGTAACGGCAGGCTTGTTAGGCCGGGGCACGGGTTGGTAAGGGCGGGCTTGTAGGCAGGAGGAACCGAGTGGTTCTCGGAGTAGGTGCCTCTCGCTAAATAGGTGACTCGGCGTTGATATCCGCCAGTAGTGGATCCATACCGTGTAACTTGACGTGGCCTGGGTACGGCGTCGGCAGACCACGAGTAATAGCCCTGGGTTGCTGTGACCATCGTCTTGCTCGAGTTGCGGCGAAAAGTTGGTGCTGGTGTAGGGTCCGTGACGGCAGTAGTCGAAGGCGACGGCTGGCCTCCTCCTTGTTCACTGGGACCTGCCGGGTGGTAGGGAAGCCGGCTGTATGGACGGAGCGGGTGTACGGAGCCGGATTCACGGCGGCGGCCACGGCCAGAACGGCGGCAATGATGAAGACCTGAAACGTTGTGGCATACTCGAGTTAGTTGAAAGTCTTGCGAGATGCTTTGACATTTTTTAAGTCGTTAATATGCGAAAAAGTTTGGGCTTTGCTTGGTAGACCGAAACAAAATGTATTCGTTTTTGCTTATTAGACCTGAACGCATTATCATTTGTTGGCATCGATACGATCTATATTACACAATACTTGAGATGAAATTGCAAAACATTGAAACAAGTTATAGGTTTCTGCTATCAACAACTCCAATGCAAATCCAATGATGTGACCAAAATGCTTGTTTGGCTCTTACCTTCATGCTGGATGCTGTTTATCGGTGGAGTCAGCAGAAGGAACTGATGCCGGCTAAAACGTCGTACCTTTGATATGTCGGGGAGGCTCGCTAACCTTCAGGTCTAGGTCAGGGCCTGAGTCGCCCAACGCCCGACCGCGACCCGTGCTAAAATGGGGCGGTGTGGTCAGGTGGGTGTCGGCCCAATGCCGGCTGCCTAGAGCTTTGGAGCTTTTTGATAATGCCAGATATGTCTTATTTGTCACTTAATCGGACCTTCATTCCCGGCTTACCACTCAAGCCTTCTTATACTGATTTACCGGTAAAAATATACTAACTGATAAGCTGTTCCGCCAGCAGTTGGGGCCGGACATCAAACTGAAATTAAATTACATATAAACCAATCCACTCCATCAGGCAACGAACAAAATTATTGCTGTTTCGTATGTACAGGAAGGAGGAGTATCGTTTTAAGTTCCATATAGGCTAACCACGGGCTCACGATCAATCACAAAAATCGTCCTTATAAAATTAGATCAACTTCATTTAACACTCTGAAACTAGTATAAGGTGTGCATTTATTCGTTAGTAAGACCTCTTTTATTTCAGGGTTACAATTTAAACTTTCATCGATCCTGACACGCCATTGGTTTACACAATTTTAACCCTCGCCTTACGGGGACCGCTTCTCACCGAGTCAGACAGATGTTCACTTACAAACAGACAACCTGTTCACTTACAAACCAAGCAAGATAAAGCAACGCAGTAAGAACCAGCATGTTGCCTGTCTTGTGAGAAATATAACAGTATGCAATTTTTAGGTTTCACGTCAAGAGGTGACCTTCCAGGTCAAGTGGCCTTACAGGTCAAGTGCGCGAAGGCGCTTTAGATAAAATCAGATCGACCACGTAAAAACATAGCGACTTTGCTCTGTCAGTCGTCATTAGTTAAGTTGTAAAAATACAATGATTTTGTTGGCATCAAGTTGTTGGTTGATGAATTAGCTATCTGACCCTATATATATTTAGGTCTGGGTTAGTTAATAACCTCTCAGGTCACGTAAATCGTCACCATAGATGCTAATTGCTATGGGCGACTAGCACTAGCATTTAGCAACCTCGACTCCATCTCGTCCAGAAGGTGATTAAAAAAACTCAAAATTAGAAATGGATGAATGCAAATAAAAAGGCATGTTTATAGACCAGTTTTGTGTCAGAAAAAAAATGTATCTGGCTAACAAAAATAAAAAGGTGATTAAAAATGACGTCATAAGCTTTTTTCACTTAGGGAGCCATCACTTAGTCACAAATAGAGATATTGCTTTTAAATTTGTTTTTGAAATTGCTTATATTCAGTTTCTCTTATGAATATTCCTTTTTTAATCATGTTTGGGTATTTTGATTTTGTAGTGATTTTGGAAAACACAACCATTTTTGGGGGGCCAAAAAATAAATTTGGGGGAATTACGAGACCACCTTTTGAAAGAGAATGTCATTATATATGATTTCCGTTTTGGTTTGCATTTTGATGCAAAACTCTGTTTTCTATGATTTGTCAAATACTTGCCGTTTTTTACCAAGATAACGTCATTAAAACGTCGTCATCTCCCAAACTACTTGACCAATTTTGATAACGATTTGCCAGGATATGTGTAATTGTCTTAAACTTAGCTGCTGTAAATTTCAGCAAGATGCGTTACATGTGTAAAAAGTTAGTCTATAAAAATATAACGGGGGCCCGTAAGGCGAGGGTTAATATTTTGGGAATGGTATATATTAGGGCGGTTCATAAATAACGGTTTTTAAAATCCATAGCTGGGGGTGAATTTTCTCATTATTTCGGTTGTTTTGAGTTATTGGCACCACAATTTTCGAAATCAAAAAATTATAGAGGTCGCACATCGAGCTCGAAGTTGTTCAATTTTTTTGAAAAAAATTACAAAAAATCGACTAACTTTCTTCCAAACTTCTGACCATTTCCTCATAGGTTGGGGTGACTTTTCCCATTATTTCAGGTGTTGCGAGTTCAATGGCCCAAAATTTTCGAAATCGGAAAAATTGTAGGGGTCGCGCATTGAGCTTAAAATTTCACTAAAAATAGCACAAAACTGACTAATTTTCTTCCAACCATCTGACAATTTCCTAATAAGTTGCGGTGACTTTTCCTATTATTTCGGGTGTTGCGAGTTCATTGGCACCACAATTTTCTAAATCAATAAATTTCTAGGGTTCGCACATCAAGCTTGAAGTTGTCAATTTTGGGGAAAAAGAGCAAAAAATCGACTAATTTTATTCCAAACTTCTGATCATTTCCTCTTAGGTTGGGATGACTTTTCCCATTATTTTAGGTGTTACGAGTTTATTGGCATCAAAATTTTAGCATTTCAAAAATTTCTAGGAGTCGTGTACAATACATCGAGCTTGAAGTTTTCTGTATTTTTGGTAAAAATAGCACCAAGTCTACCGATTTCTGTCCAACTTTGCGACCATTTTTTATGGTATCATACACGGATGAAAATATTACATACAGTGGCTATATAGCCTCCTTTAAATATGTACATTGTCTATATGTGCCTTCTGAATCATCTTCCATGTCAGCTAAGTGTACAATGCTGACCCCGTTTCATAAGGAAATCCTAACTTGAGCGCATGGTGAAAATATATTCGAAACCAGTAAACAGTTCCCCCTGCATCTAGCCACCCAATCGATGGAGAGAATAATACAGTTTAAATACATTTTCGAGGTCACGATACAGGTCACCACGCAGGTCACAAGCATTNGATCCGCCAGTGCCCTTTGGTTGCGCCTCTGCCCCTATGCGAGTCTGAATGGGTCCTCTCAATCTGAATGGGCTCTATGTCCGACTGGGAGGGCCAAATCATATCGGTAGGTTTTTGCTCCTGCCTACTAGATCACGACTTTAAAATGTCTTTAGTTTCTCTCGCTCAACAACTTCTCGCTGACCTGACCCCTCCCCCCGGTCAACAACTTTACGCTGTCACCCCCCTTGTTCAACAGCCCTAAATTTGTCATTATCCCGGGCCTCTTGGTATTGTGGGCCCTGTCTTTGGTGGGCGCATAGGCGGGATCCAGAAGGGGGACATTCACCCCCAAACCACCAAAATCGTCACAGTTTGACACAGTTCTGAAATGAATAGGAAAATTAAGCATTTTGTACAAAGGAAACTTTGTCTACATCTAGTTACTCGATCCACAGGACAAGCGAAACTCCGTGAGGTGTTTCTGAATTGTGCGATACTTTTTGTGATTTGGCCCCCAAGCTGACTCAAACCACCCGTTCTGTATCCCCCTATGAGGATCCCCTCCAGACTGCCTCCCCCATACCCTACTAAAAAAGAGACCTCCAGCCCTGGACTTATGAATTATGGCTCCCTATGACCTATGTATAGTAACTCCATAGCGTCATATTGTTTATACCGTATTTGGCAGACATATAAATGTGAGCACTTTATTTCTAAGACAAAGTTGGTCTAGCAACATGCCCTTTTGTCTATATTTATCTATTTCAAATTTTGAATTTTGTGAACTGACCTTGACCCATACCCTACTAAACTAAAACTATAGCTTGACACTATAGTTTAAGCCTTCAACTAAATGTGGTCAGATGACCATCGTGCTATCTATTTTCTATGTTATTTTCTGATGATGATATGGTGTGTTACAAGTTGGCGCCTTCAATTAAGCTTCTAAGCTTTTGCGCCAAGTCGAATTATGTGTACTTAACGAATATGTTGTGTAATAAACTTGTTGATGATGATGACTATGATCTAATTATACGTGTAATGTAGCCAATACAATACATGTCACATGACTTTTGTAGATATTTTATAAAAGTGACTTTGGTAAAACCTGACCTTACCTTGACTTTTGCCAACAGTTTAAAATTTAGTTCATGCAGATGTGTATTATACCACTGTGAGCACTTTGGGTGATCATGGTCGCAATCAAAGGATTTGAATGGAATGTATAGCCCATAAGCTGAAATGCCTTTGACTTGAGTTTGACACGAAAAATGACAACGTTTTGAAAATTTACAGTAATTTTTAGATGTGTCTTATTGATAGCTTTTGAACGCCGTCTTGCGCGTCTCGCTGCAACCATTGGTTCCGGAGATAACGAGGGGACAATATTTGCTCCCTCCCCGGTTGCCGTTCGACTAAGACCCCGTTCAATGCCAAGTTAATTGTATATTATAGGCATCAAGGTTCACGTCAGCCCCCCAGTCAAACTTCCTTAGACGTGTCCTTGGGGCTTGCCCCCTTGTCAGATGTCTAAGTACGCCACTACTTGTGGCTACCTATGCGGAGCGAAATGTTTGCCCCTCCCAAACTTGAAACCTAGATCCGCCACTGCACGGTGTAGTGAAAGACACTGTTGCTTCAAAGCAGAGAAGGCTGTTTCTGGACAAAAATTATATATTCGCAGAAATCTGGTCACATTTTTTAGCTCGGCGTACAAATAGGGCTAAAGTCTAAGCATGCATTGAACTGGACAGAACTGGTTGTACAGCTGCACAATGCGTGGCATTTGGCATGACACGTAGGTGCATGATAAAGGCTTTTGCCTAAAATCGTAGGTATAGGTAATACCACTGAATGTCACACGCGTGGACAGATATTGCGTAATATGCTCATGACATTAAAGTACAATTTAACAACTTTTTATTTTGAAGATATTTCACTTAAATGATACGATATTACACACAACTTTTGAAAGAAAGACAACTTGTTTTTCTTCTTATCTGTCGTATATACTTTTTAACTATGGAACATTTAAAATATTCGACAAATCACGGCTCTTCTGGTTGAATGACAATAACCAACGGCTCTTGTAGGAAGATGGCGAAAATTCCCGGCTCTTCTGGGAGAATGCCAACAATTTCCGGCTTTTCTGGGAGGATGGGGATAATTACCGGCTCTTCTGGGAGGATGGCGACAATTCCCTGGTCTTCTGGGGGGATGCCGATAATTCCCGGCTCTTCCGGGAGGATGGCGACAATGCCAGGCTCTTCTGGGAGGATGGCGACAATGCCCGGCTCTTCTGGGAGGATGCCGACAATTCCGGCTCTTCCGGGAGGATGTCGACAATGCCCGGCTCTTCTGGGAGGATAGCGACAACTACTGGCTCTTTTGGGAGGATGCCGACAATTCCCGGCTCTTCTGGGAGGATGGCGACAGTTAACAGCTCTTCTTGGAGAGCGACGACTATTCCCGTCTCTTCTGGGAGGATGGCGACAATGCCCGGCTCTCCTGGGAGGATGGCGACCGGGACGACGAAGATATCGCCTGGCGCCTGGCGTGTAGACGGTAGATGATCAATCTGTTCGGCTGGTATCACTCTGGCTGGTGCACGTTCTCTGGAGCAGAACGTTTTCTTGTAGGCGCTGCGCATCTTTCCGTTGTTGAGACCGTACACCCACCCCTCGAGGGGGAGACCGAAGATGCGCGCCTGGTGCAGGAACCCAAGGACCTGAGCTGGAATTGGGAACCAGCGAGCGGCGACACGCAGGAGCGTCCCAACGATGTCGAGAACTAGAGTCAGGGAAAGCGTGTAGGCGATCTTCTTGAAGGCGCGGTAGTTTTCGGTGAACTGCTGGTGAGTGCGGTCTGTGGTGCAGATGCGTACCGGCGCGGCATGAATCCGGCTGCCGATTATTCCAGTGAAGATGAAGAGACCAGCTGTGACCAGCGGAACCAGCAGCAGCTCCGCCTCCATGACGGGTTTCAGCCCTGCTGCCACTGTGGTTTCCCAGCGACAGCCGTCGAAGGGAGTGGTCGTGTTGTCGCCATCGCTGTACAGCGTCTCCGCAATTGTCGGCAAATCTAACCCAGCAGCGAACAGGCCTAAAGCGGTGTTCCCCAGCCAAATGAACAAGGTACTCAGCAGCAGCCGGTCGAGGTAACGTGACATCTTCCCGTAGTGACACAGCGGGTGCACCACCGCCACGAACTGATCCACCGCCAGGCCCAACTCAGCGACCTTGAAGGCCATCATAAGCCCCACGCTGTTGTACTGGAGAAACAGACATAAACCGGGGAACTGCAGTGAAGCCAGGTCATATCAGCGTCGATGAAAGACATGATCCACGCCGAGAAGATCACCGATGCGGAGCGAGAGGTTGCCAGCCAGCACGGCCATCGACTCGTCCCAAAGGTGCCGATTACTCACCACCGTGTACAGAGGTACGGTGAAGTTGGCAGCCAGCAGCAGGCCCACCGTCACCTTCGCCCACAGGTACACCATGGTGGCCGGGGAACCGGCACCCCAGCGATCCGCCGAAATCCAGCCGGGCGATCCGATGCCTGCCGCAATCCGTTAGATCCAGCCGAGGGGTCCAGCACCCGCCAAGATCCGTCTAGATCCGGCCGCGAGGTCCGACACCCACTGCTCCACGATCCCTTCTGCCCACTGCGTCCGGAGTACACAGTCGGAGAGAACGGATGACGCCAGGTAGGTATGTATTGATTGAGGTTTGAGACATTGGGGTTGTGTTACGGTTGCCTGGACAACGTCAACTCGGAAAAGCTCCTTTGATGTTCAGTAACTAACAGTAAGGAGCTCATTATCTGGAAATCAGACAGGATGGTATGGGTGTATGCCAATGTCGAATGGAGAATTAGAATCTTTTTGCGTTTGCCTCTCTTCTGCGTCTGCTGAACCGAGCTCCGTCTCATCCACACGTCTAAGCGTTACACAGTATCTCATAATCGTCCGGTCTGCATCCACATACCAGCCTACGTCGGCCGGCGTGATAACCTATTGCTCCAGCAGTGACCCGCTTCCCCGCGGGTAGATAACAGCCGGGACCAGACTGCAGGAGGTGAAATGCGTGTCCCTGAATCTTCGGTAATACAGGGCTACCGCATCAGCCGGGAATTATCCCCCCCCCCGCTCTGGCGGTCCCGGGCTGTTGTCGAAACAGGGTACAATGAAGCGATCGTGAGCAAATAACGGATTCAAGACGATTGTCAATATGGTGGCGGAATCAGATAACATACTGCCTAGACGAGGAGTTACGACTGCCTAAAAGGAAATGTCCTGCGATCGAGCTGGAACACAATGAGTGAAACAAGATTATCGAAAAAGAGGCGGAGTGTGTAACGCCTCAGGTATACTGACAGGGTCAAATCGCGATTCCATGTCAAATCGCACAAAACAGAGGGGTTTCGTACCCGACCCCCTCCGATTTTGTTAAAAATTGGTACACATGTAGTTTCAAGTAAAAGAAACATGCACACAAATTTTTTGGTCCGGGTGACCTCTAAGATCAGATTTAGAGGCCATCAAAGATCACGATTTTTGGGGTACTTGGTATCAATCAAACGCTCATATCTTCTGTGTTCATTTACTTAGCAGAATCAAACTTTTAACGAACACTTTAAATGGTTTCACCATTTGTAAAAAGTTGAAAAAAGTCACGTGACCTCAATATGACCTTTGACCTTAAAGGGTCAAAGTCGTAAGAATGTCGTAAAATATATTTTGCCTCCTCGTAAAAAATCTTTGTTCAAAGAATGCCCTCGACATCCTCTAAGAATGTACAGAAAAAAAGGGCGGAGATTTTTCAACTTTTCGAGATTTGAGTATGGCAAGGAAGTGAGACAGACAAATGCCCGGAGGCTATTTCCATGTTGCTTGCGATAATGCGTGTTTCTCTCGCCTGATTGACGTGAAATTTAGTGAGTAGCTTCCATTCGATCTGTGGATTCTGTTTCCGAGTATTCAGATTGATCTGACCTCGCATGACCTCATATGACCTTGTTATAGTGTATGACCAACAAATGCGTTTTACCGATGGTAAGAAACGTTCTCAAATCTTTTTACGTTATTGTGATTCATTTTCACCCTCCCAATTTCAAGGTTATTGTCCTCGCGCCCCCCCCCCTCTCTCGATCCACCACCACCAACAACAACCCTGTGTGTAGCATTATTTATGAAGAGCCCCTTAATTAGCCATTGCTGGTCGCCGGCAATCTTTGTGTAACCTATCTCGTGTGCCTGCAGTTAAATCTGGCTATATGAGAGGTCATTGTTCTTAGATACTTTGCGGATAATTATTACATGGTTACCCAGGACGAGATTCAGTCACATCACTGGAATAAAGCCCAGGCCACCATCTACCCTTTCATAGTCTATAACTGGCGCAATGACGCTTGGGACATCCGCCACCTGTCATATGAGGCTATTTCCGACTGCCTGACTCACGATACTATTACAGTGCACTTGTCTCTGAGTATACTCTTTGTTTGTTGATTAAGCGTCTTAGGTGCGCAAAAGCAACTTTCCACAAAGTAAACTCGTTGATTATGTTATAAACAAAACTTTGGGTTGGTTCCGGCGTCCCGGGCAGATTTATTATTGTTTCGATATGGGGCAGCTGCTCAGTATATAAATTGCATGAACTTCCTGAATTTAGCAGAGCACAATGCCGATTTTGAAGTGAAGGCCGATTTACATTTTTTTGCTTCTGCCAATGGAAGGGGTCCATGCGATAGTATTGGTTGAATGTTAAAAGAGTTAGCCAAAAGGGCCAGTCTTCAAGGAACGCTGATCAAAACCCCGCAACATTTTCGTTTTTTTTCAGTTTCAACAAAATCATGCTTCTGGCAAGCATGTGGAATATTTGCCAAAGTCTGAGTGGATTAAAAAGGTGAAATGATGAAAGGAAAATTTGTGGCTGCTCGCACTGTGCTGGGAACAAGAAATTACACAGTGTGTGTCCGTCTTCGCGGAATGGCATGGTGATCGTTAAATGGTTTTCGAATAACAGCGGAACTGGTCGGGAAGTGCATGTAACGAAACATGTGTAGATTAATATTGTCTTGCTGGGACGCGGACCAAGTTGTATTCTACATAATCAACAAGTTAACTCTGAAACAAGTGCACTGCAATAGTATCGTGAGTCAGGCTGTCGGAAATAGCCGCATATGACAGGTGCTGGATGTCCCAAGCGTCATTGCGCCAGTAGACTACGAAAGGGTGGATGGTGGCCTGGGCCATATTCCAGTGATGAGACTGAATCTCGTCCTGGGTAACCATGGAATAATTATCGGCAAAATATCCAGGAACAATGACTTATCCTACAGCCAGATTTTACTGCAGGCACATGAGATAGGTTACACAAAGATTGCCGGCGATCAGCATTGCCGGCATTAAGGGGCTGTTCATAAATAACGCTACGCACAAGGTTGGTGGTGGTGGTGGTGGGGAGGGGGGGGGCAACCTTACCTCGAATTTGGGAGGATGAAAATTAATCATAATAACGTAAAGTGATTTCAGAACGGTTCCTACCATCGGCAAAACGCATTTGTTGGTCATACACTATTACAAGGTAATGTGAGGTCATGCGAGGTCAGATCGATCTGAAAAATCGGAAACCGAATTCACACATCAAATGGAAGGTACCCACTAAATTTCACGTCAATCGAGCTAGAGAAACCCGTATTATCGCAAGCACCATGGAAATAGCCTCGGGACATTTGTCAGCATCACTCCCTTGCCATACTCAAAAGGCGGTATCTCAAAAAGTTGAAAAGTCTCCGCCCCTTTTCTTCTGTACATTCTTAGAGGATGTCGACGGCATTCTTTGTGCCAAGTTTGGCTTTTTTACGAGGTGCCAAAATATATTTTACAACATTTTTACGACTTTGACCCTTAAAGGTCAAAGGTCATATTGAGGTCACGTGACTTTTTTCGACTTTTTATCAAATGGTGAAACCCTTTAAAGTATTCGTTAAAAGTTTGATTCTGTCTAATTTATGGAAGCACAGATTAGATGTAAGTCGTTCTGATTGATACCAAGTACCGCTTGCCAAAAATCGTGATGTTTGATGACCTCTAAATCTGACCTTAGAGGTCACCCGGACCTAAAAGTTGGTGCGCATGTTTCTTTCACTTCAAACTACATGTGTACCTATTTGTATCAAAATCGGAGGGGGTCGGGGTTTTTCTTGTGCGATCTGACATGGAATGCACCAGGTGTTAAAACCAATGCTGCCATTCAAGATCATCTCTCATATCCAGATTAGACCGGTCGGTGGTTAAATACAATCATGCAAGCCAATTTATTTGATTAAAAGATCGTTATGGTAAAATGACAGCAAAATCGTCAGCAACCTCCACTGAGCCAGAGAATACATTGTACACATAAAAAGGGACAATCATTCAACATTTTGAAAAATATCTTCACAGGCCCAGACGCTCGAAAGGCCACGTAAAAAAGCAGCTCAGCAAAATCTGGCGGGCAGTGGACGGTCGGAGAAGCCATCGTCTCCAAAGTCCGGCCGCACAGCAGGTGACGCGGCGGCGGCGGTGACAACAGGGGGGAACCTTGTTATGACGGAGCACCAGACGTAGGGTGGACCCGGATATGGGTCGCACGACGATCGCCAGCCGGCCGCGTGACGTAGAAGTGGTCCGGTGCCTGAGGCGTCCTCTGGCACGCCAGTCTACTGGATCAACCAATCGGCGGATGGCGTGTGGCCGCAAGAAGTGAAAGCCTTGGAAAGGAAAGGAAAAGTTGATAAAAAACGTGGGAGCAGAAGAAGAGGGATCAGCAACTCAGGAACTTGAGCTTGGCAGTCGGGACTGGAGGGGTCGAGAGTCGGGAGTGCACGGTGAGGGAGCACCGAGGGGAGTTGGGCCCGGGGCCCAATCTCCAGGCAGAAGTAGGTCCGTGCTGGTGACTGGTGCTGGAGACCGACTTCAGACTTCTCAGGCATCTGTACCCACCCAATGCAGCTCAGTTCGACGGTCAGGCGAGTTTTCAAGAAACGCATCGGTTTGCTACACTGCCATAGCTACCCCTCTATTTCTACCCTCCCCCCCGATTTCGAATGAGAGTTTCGCAGGATCACGACCTCGGAGGTTTTAGGATATGTCCCTCGTGAAGCCTGGAAGCTTCATAAGTCGATTAATTGAGAAGTTGCCTCCGCAGGATTCACGACCTCGGAGATGAGTCCCTCGTGGATCCCTGGAAGAAGACTCGTAAGGCGCTTGTAGCAGAGGGCTTCGCAGGGTCACGACCTCGGAGGTTTTATGTCCATCGTGAAGCCTGGGAGCAAATTTTCCGCAGGATCACGACCTCGGAGGTTGATAGGTTATGTCCATCGTGGATCCCTGGAAGCTGGAACTCATAACTCGCTAGACACCGAGAGCTTCACAGGATCACGATCTCGGAGGTTTTAGGATATGTCCCTCGTGAAGCCTGGAAGCTTCATAAGTCAATTTATTGCAGAACTGCTTCGTAGGATCACGACCTCGGAGATGATGTCCCTCGTGGATCCCTGGAAGGAAGACTCGTAAGGCGCTTGTAGCAGAGGGCTTCGCAGGGTCACGACCTTGGAAGTTTTATGTCCATCGTGAAGCCTGGGAGCAAATTCTCCGCAGGATCACGACCTCGGAGGTTCTTAGGCACTGTGGCAGCCGGGGTACATCACTGGCAGGGTTACAGACAACATTAGGTCCATCTCATTTGTCGGGTGACTGCAAAACGGGATTCATCCCGCGATCAGCCAAGTAGCTCCGGCAGTGAGACTTCGGCTTTTAGTAGGCTGCTGCAGCTGTGTCGGGAGACGTCTCTCGGTGAGCTCCGGAAGGAATGGTCATTGGATGACCTTGTACGCAGTAAGACGCGGGCGCTGGACTATAACAAGGATAAAACGGCGGAACTGGCAATTAAATGGTAAATTGTTAATCGTTGCGTTATATAAAGTCCTATGGGAGCCATAGGCAGGCCCGAGAACTGATGGAACTGTTTTTCCGTTTTACAGCACTACGCACCACTGGTGGTATAGGAAAAAGGGAAGGGGTCGGGCTGATCAACCTGACAGTTTACAGCATGGGATGAAAGAGATGAATGATTGAATGAATGAGGGGGTGAGTCTGACTGCAAGGGAGTATGACTGCATTAGGTCCAGTGGGAGATGATCCTCTGCGTAGCGTTACCACGGGTATGCAGAAAACCCGAACCAAATTAACATAATATATAACCAGATATATTTAAATATAATGGAAGGGACGCATACGATGATGAAACCCAAGAAAGATCAAATGGTATGAAATAACAGCTCATGATTCGATTGTTTTCCGTCCCATTGTGACAAAGTGATTATGAATTCCCCATACCTAATAACCCCAAAACACCTCACCCGTGCAGTGTAGTGACCTATGTGCTCTCCGACGACTGACCTGCCTTCGATATTGTTTTGTACGGGTCAGGGCGAAGTGGCATTGAATGGCTAGCCGCTGAGCAGCACAGCCCGCCAAGGCGATCGCCACCGAAAACCCCGTTACAACATCACTGCCTATTAGGGTGCATCAAATTACAAGGGGATTTTTCCAAATTAATAATTCGATCTGTCTGGGTCTGCATTTTGTTCGAATGTGGTTGCAATGCATTTCTGTGAAGTTTCACGAAGATTCGTTGATATTTACAGGTCCAACACAGACGATGAAGTTGGGGTTAAAATAACGACTTTGTCCAGTTTTTCACGTAGCTCTGGCTAGCACTCATGGGCGTCNCATACATACATACATACATACATACATACATACATACATACATACATACATACATGCATACATACATACTAAGTTATATACATTATATGGAGTGCCAAGTACGGAGTACCGAGTACTGATTACCGAGTATCAAGTACCAAGTACCAATTACCAGGTACCGAGTTTCGAGTATCGAGTGCCAAGTACCGAGTACCGAACACCGAATACCAAGTACCGAGTAAACAGTACCATGTACCAATTACCTAGTACCAAGTAACGAGTACCAATCACCGAGTACTAAGTGCCAAGTACCAAGAACCAAGCACCTCTTACCTAGAACAAATCACTGAAACCGGCTCATTGGTACACTATAGGCACACTTTACTCAAAGCATTCTACACCTTTTCACATGATACACAACGCAATAGATATACACTACCCACAATACACTACCAAATACCAACTGCGTCAGACCCACTAGCATTCTTTGCTCCGGACACAGATACACTAAAGAGGATAGGATGAACGTGGCAGCACCGGAATTTGACCGTGACGATTCGTGAGCATGATAGAACTACGGAGGTGGACGACAATCGTGACCCACCGATGCGCATTCTGAGCGTACATTCCTGTTGAGGAGGCCGCTTTACTGTCGGGTTCAAAGCGGGGGGGGGGGTGGACATTTTCCGATGAGTTAATCGTTTCAAGGTAGGGACAAATCATGTCTCATAAGGGTGAACTGGGGTCAAAGGCCACATCTTATAGCGATGCTCAGTCGCAGAAAGTCGCGGGAAATGCCCTGGTTGAACCGAGTGTTCTGAGAGGATTCAGAACGCCCAGTAGGACTGGCTGAGATGCCTTAACGAGAGACCGGTGGAACCAGGTGGTGGCCGGTAGGCCCCTCGTGATGCCTGTAATAAGCCGGCAGTGCCGTGCCTTATATACGCTTGACATACGAGCTCGGACGAAATTTTAGGTTATGTCCCTCGTGGATCCCTGGAAGGAAGACTCGTAAGACTCTTGTAGCAAAGGGCTTTGCCGGGTCACGACCTCGGAGGTTTTATGTCCCTCGTGAAGCCTGGAGCAAATTATCCGCAGGATCACGACCTCGGAGGTCCTTAGGCACTGTGGCAGCCCGGGTACACCACTGGCAAGGCGACAGACAACATTAGGTCCATCTCATTTGTCGAGTGACTGCAAGACAGGATTCATCTCGCGATCCACCAGGTAGCTCCGGCAGTGAGACTTCAGTTTTTAGTAGGCTGCTGCAGCAGTGACGGGAGACGTCTCTTGGCGTGCTCCAGTCGGGGATGGTCGTTGGACGACCTTATACGCAATAAGACGCTGAGCGCTCAACTTAAGAAAGGGCTACCATAAGGGGGGGGGGGAGGATTTGCCAGTAGACGGCACGATACACGGGTTACTGGAAAAAAACGGGACTTTGTTTACATTTTGGGCAAGCTTTTACGTCGTAAGGCTTGAAGATTATAGGGGCCCTACGCATGCCACAGGACCGACGAAGTTTCCCACACGGCGGGATGTTTTTGCGTCACGGAGAGTGGAGAGGTTGGGAAAAAGGGGAGGGGTCAGGGAGGCGTCGCCCTGATATTTAGGCAGCTAGCGAAATGCGAGTGTAATGAAAGCTTGAGAGAATAATCGAATTAGTAAATGGGAGATGATTGTTGAGCTAAGTTAAATCCAGGGACCAACAAAGCATTATGTCGCCGTGTTTCCTTCGTCGGCCGTGTCGCTAGGGAACCATACCATACCCGGGGTAAACACAGGATATATGAGACAGTGCAATAGTTATGGCTCATGAACGGAAACGAAACCCTGTCGTGTGGATTAAGTCTCCCAAATACCCATATGTCCCCTCGCGACACCCGAGCAGTGGGGTGGCCTATGTGTTCGCCGAAGACTGACCTGCCTCCGAAATATGTTATGTGCGGGCTGGGTTGTTCTGTCCGGGTAGCTGAGTTATGTTTTACCAAAAGAGGCACTTACCAACTTCGCCCAGGCTGTGGTCGATGATGCCCGCCTGGCTACAGGGACAGGCACTCGGAGCGCGAAACCCCGCTGCATATGCTGGTAAGCTTCCTTTGAGCCACCGCTATCGATGTTTGTCGTTCTATTGACTGATCTCTATCGTCTTGTAAATAAGCTTGTTTCGCTATCCCTATTTTTTCGGGAGTGCCAAGCGGGAATAAGACGTCGAATGATTCAAGTCGATTATCTTTTCAACTGTCTATAGATACTGCGCGAACTGTATAATATATCACCGGGAAATTATTACGCCGGGCTCATTGTAAGAACCTTACCTTACAATTGTTTTACATGGTTTCCACTTGCAATAGTGCAAAAATACCCCATTATTTCAATCGTATCTTGCGCATCGCTATTCAAGATTTTGTTTTGACTGACAGCGATAAACTCATTGTTAATACCAATGCCAACAGTCCCCTTCCGTATTTCATTATGTCATATGACGATTTGTGACGCTCTCTCTCTCTCTCTCTCTCTCTCTCTCTCTCTCTCTCTCTCTCTCTCTCTCTCTCTCTCTCTTCCACAAGCGGATACTTGCGAGGAGATCGGGAGCCTCCAGGCGGAGGCCGTTTTATTACGGGACGGCATAGCGTCCCTGAGCCTTTTCGTACAGCCGACCGCCCCCCCTCCCGACCTGGTGCATTTCGTAATGCGGGCGGCACGGATGGGTATGGGGATCACAGTGCAGCGCCCCGCTCCTGTCGCTGACGATGATGCAGACGAAATATAACTCGGAAACTTCTGGTGCTTTTTTAGTCTGTTCGACAGAGTCGGATCTACACTGAAACAACGACGGCTGAATTTCCACCCTGTCCTCCGCATACAGTGAATCAGCATGTCACCCTGCCTTTTCACTATTACAGAAGGTTATGGCGATCCAATCCACGTAACATATAATTACTATGACAAATATCAGTGAAGCTATGGCCAAGCATGCCTCGCTTTATCAAAAACGAAATAATTATTGACGAGTGACATCGCATGAAAGAGCATTGACGGATACTTATCGAATATCGACGGGCAATACGAGACCTCGAACGAAGACCGCGATACGAATTAACCCGGCCTCATTATATGACAATTCGTAACTTTACTGCCGAAACATTTCATTACGGTTATCTAGGCTTATGAACGATTTAACTTTGATTGCGTCGCGACTCAATCCGGGCACATTCTGGGTAAAAGCAAAAAAAATATATTGCCGTTTTTCGGCACATTTATGTGTTTTGTTGCTACTTTGATAGATGATTGGGCAATATAGTTCGCTTTACCACTTTTTAACCGCATTTTAAAACGCACAATGCCTTTTTAGAAATCCACAACAAGCGGCATGCGCATTGCGACGCATTGATGATAATGCATATTCAGGGCATACGACTCAAAGCAATTCATTTATTAGTTCCAGGTCTGGAGCCTAAAAGAACAATCGAACTTGGTATAACTGTGTCAAAATTAGTGTCGTTGGTTAATTTTGCTAGCTCCAGCTTCTGAAGTTGGTTCTGACCCATACCATACCTGTCTAACTTCATTGAGTGCATTCTCCATCGTTGTAACGTGTCTTTTCGTCCGTTTTCCCTTTTCAACGCTTGGTAATGTGGCTCTGTCAACCAGAGACTATCGTGGGTATCCAAACCCCAAGCCCAGCCCAGCCGAAGCCCATGAACACTAAGCCCAGACCCAGAACAGACCCATTCAAATGAATAATATTGATACCCATGCCCATTGGGGCCCATTCAGATAAGGCAGATCATTATTTTCACAAAATTTGCAACCATTAATCCTAGCATTTGACTTTCATGACTACAAGGGTCCTTTCAAATAGAACTGTATTGTTTTAATTTGCCTTTTTGAGGCATATAAAATAGAATAAGATAGATAAATTGGTATCATTAAGTTCCGAGTTAAGCTGGAATTTTGTTACTTATCAATTTTGCATGTGGTTTGTTGCATGCGAACAAGTTTTGGATGATTTTCCGAGAGGATTTGTTTTTTCCCAAATTCGATTTGCTTGATTTTTCAGAAAAAATAAGTCGGGAAGGATGAAACGGAGTTTATGGATATTTTCCACGTGTAATCTTTGAAGCTAGTGGCACGTGCATAATATTTTTTATTCTTGCACGAGATATTTGCAACCAACCCCAACCAGAAAGAGCTACCTGGCTCCAGCAGGACGGTGCTTTCCATCCACACACGGTGGCCGCAAGAAGCTGCTGCAAGGACAAGTTCGGCGACCGAAATACATCAGTCGCCTCACTGCGCACCCTTGGCCTGCCAATAGCCTTGATCTCTCTCCGTTGCACTTATGGTCCTGTGACGGCTCCAGGGCGGATCTACGGCAAAATACACCAAGCATCCCTAAGAGACCTAAAGGCAACGGTGGAGGCCCGTGTCGATTCAGTGGAAGACAGGAAGTGGTCGAGCTGAGCGGCACCTTGTGGCTGGCGGGCGAAGCCCTGTCACCCTTCGAGAGGCACCCTTCGAGAACACAGCTGGTCAAACTGAGGAACTAGTTCAGTGACAGTGAGTGAGCACTGTAAGTCAACCAACAGTGAGCGTATAATGTTCATAATACAGCTTTGATGTGTGCAAAAAAATGCCTATAAAATTATTGCTCACAGGGTAACGGGGTTTTTCCCGTAAAAATCAAGCAATAAAATTTGACGATCCTGAGGGAAGTCCTTCCCAAAAACCTTTTTTCTGCAACATAACCACCTTAAAAAATGGCTAATAAACAAAATGTCAGATGTATCCAACGCAGATGATTACAAATTTATAATATTTTAAGTACAATGGGGATGATCATTAACATGGCAATTATGTATTGTTTTAATATAAAAAGGCGACACAAAAAGGAACAAGCTTTTCGCCGTTACGGCATCGGTCAGATTCATTTTTTTACATTTGAAAAAAGTTAATTAAAAAGTTACACGCGCTCTTTGTCTAAATATAATTTCCTATGCAAGATGGGTCAGTGACCTACATATAATAAATAATATTAGCATGATACATTGAACACTGAACAAGCCCTTTTTTTAAGTTTTTTGGTTACCATGATGCGCAGTCAAACAACACATAGCATCAATTCAAGGTTTGCTAATATCCAATATTAGCTGCAGCATCAATCATATGAATACATCTATTAAACAATGGTTTCACTTGATTATCGACACAATCAATCTGTCTTGATCCAAACGCAACGTCTGCTTGTTCGGTCCAGGAATAGTCAAGACTTGGAAGAATGATGTTGGGTTCCTGGTCGACCGGCTGCTGTTCGGTGGGTCTAAGTATCCAAAGACTCAAAAAGGGAGAAACCGGTAACCCTCGTTGTGTGTATGTATATATATAGGTGTGTGTGTGTGTGTGTATCATGAAACCATGTTTAATAGTGTTATCATAAGATTGGATTGATGTGCAGTTAAATTGGATATTAGCAAAACCCTTGAATTGATGTATGTGTTGTTGACTGCGCATCATGTACGCAAACTTAAAGGCTGTTCAGTTTGTTCAAATGTTCATGTAATATTAGTTTATTTATATTAGGTCATCTGAGCCCATCTTGCAATAGGAAATGATTCTATTTCGCACAGAAGAGCGCGTGTAACTTTAATTAACTTTTTCAAAGAATGTAAAAAAAATGAATCTGACGATGCGTAACGGCGAAAAAGCTTGTTCCTTTTTTTGTTTCGGCCTTTTTTATATCAAATAAATTACATAATTGGCCATGTTAATGATTATCCTTATTCACATATCATCATGGCACAATATCGCATCAAACACCAATTAAAATTATATATATTAATCCATTTTAAATGTCTCAAATTAACCAAATAAGAAAAATACAATTCTATTGAAAGACCCTGTAGTAACGGAGAAATATATCAGCCACTGTTGGTTTTGCTGTTGATTTGGATTTGGACACGTTTGCGGTCAACATTATCATATTGGATCATGACTAGGATCAGACATGGAATTTAAGAATCTTACTGCCCTATTACTTACCAAATATTTATTGTTGTCATATAATTGTTCAAAGACTATTGTTTAAGTGTCCTATATAATTTAAACAACAATTTACCTTCGTTACAACATGTGGTTTCAAGTAAAAGGAACGCTTAGCGACAATTGTTCTAAAATTGTCATACCCATGCCCACCCAGTACCCATGAAAAGTCAAAAAATGCATACCCAACCCAGACAATCTGAAAAATTGTATGGGCACCCATGGGTGCACCCAGCCCATGATAGTCTCTGCTGTCAACGCTCGTGAAGGGTGCCCTTTCCATAGAGATTAATATATATAATATCTATGGCCCTTTCAACGTTCTGGAAGGGGCCCTTTCGAAACGCCGCCCCTTCTGGACGAAATCCTGGCTACGTGCCGACTAACTGCCTTCAATTCACAACCATCAGCAAGCGTTTTTCATCGGTGTAACCACGATAATCTAAGGTGTAGACTGTAGGTAACTCTGTAATTTCCGCATACCACAGCCGCCAGTCCATCACAGTCCTCCGGTCCGCTGCCCCTGCGGGACTGCCCTGCCCCCTCCCCCCTCCGTCACCCAAGACCTGCCTGGCGCCGGGTCACAGCCGATCCGACCCCTCCTCCTCCTCCCCTCACCCCGTCATGTCCACACGGACGCAGCCCGACATAACAACTCGGTCCACCTGGCCCTGGTCCAACCGGCCTGACCAGGGTACCTTTATACTAACCCTTCCTCTTCCAGTGGCGGATCTGAGAGAAGGCCCAGTGGCGGATCTGATGGGTTCATAGCCCCTACGAACCACTCAAAAGCCTGGAAATTGACGGATCATCCGCATACTCCTCTCGTCCGCGTCCTTCCCGTCTCCGTGGGGACAGGGACGGGCGGCTCAAATCAGCCGACCGGACTGACCCGACCCCCCCTCTCACCGTCTCCCCGTGATCCCAGTGATTCTGTCTGGCAGACACAACCCGCCGACCCCTCCACTCCCCCTCCGTCACCGCGGCCACCCCCGATCAAATGAAGGGGAATGGTGTGTGAATTGCCACGTGTTGCGGCCACTGAACTAAATACAACGGGTTGCGTAGGTTGCGACCCGCCTGGCCGGCCGGCCTCGAGCCGTGTCGTCTGCCGAGAGTGGCCGGCCACGAGCCGTGTCGTCTGCTGAGAGAGGGCGGCCTCGAGCCGTGTCGTCTGTCGAGAGAGGCCAAGCGCTCGAGCCTGTCGTCCTGTCCGAGAGAGGCCGGGCCTCGAGCCGTGTCGTCTGTCGAGAGAGGCGGCCCTCGAGCCGTGTCGTCTGCTGAGAGAGGGCGGCCTCGAGCCGTGTCGTCTGTCGAGAGAGGCCGGTCCTCGGAGCGTGTCGTCCTTCCGAGAGAGGCGGCCTCGCGCCGTGTCGTCTGCTGAGAGAGGCCGGCCGAGCGCGTGTCGTCTGCCGAGAAGGGGCCGGCCTCGAGCCGTGTCGTCTCCGAGAGAGGCCGGCTCGAGCCGTGTCGTCTGTCGAGAGATCTGTCGAGAGAGGCCGGCCCGAGCGTGTCGTCTGCCGAGAGAGGCCGCTCACGAGCTGTGTCATCTGCGCGAGCGGCTGTCGCATGTGGTTTCCGAGGGCAGGCAAAAGCTACAGAGGGTCTGCGAGAGATAGTGGGTCGTCAATGAAGCGCTCAGGTTGGTGTGGGTCTGATGGCATATGCATCGTATCCACTCTTTGTTTTGATGTCATCGGCCTCTTCCTTCTCCATAATGTAAACTTGTCTGCATGAAGTCATGGGATCTTCCACTCCCTGGCAAGCACTCTCTTTGGTTTTATCGCACCCTAAGTCGGAGGTACTGATACAACTCTTGTTTCAAATACCAGAGTCTATATACTTAGTTCATCATGGCCAAAATGTCGAGTGGTGTGGTGCAACTCAAGCTGTTCACGTATACATGTCGACAATATTCCTCTCCTCATACCACATGGTTTGTCGCCCCTTGTTGTGTTCGCACTCATATTTTTTTTTTAATTTTCCCTATCTGTTCATGCTTTAACTGGTATCCTCCTTTCCTACCGTAAAATTCCCTTCATTTGTTGCTGGATTCCTTCCGATGTTAGCCCGTCGTGCTGCCATTTTTCACCGAACGACTTGCTTTGTTATTTTGTTTCAAGGCCAGTTGTAATGCCGCCGCCGCCTGTGCCGCGTGTTTTCTGTTGCGACGCGGTTGTTCAGGCGTTTGTGAGTTTGATCAAGTAATGAACCCTGCTGCCTCCGTCGCGCCTAATATAAAGTGGTCTTCAATCAAATATACCTGCTCATGTATTTTAAAGAACCGGTTGTTTTAGTTTCATTTAATAAATAGTCTTCCGGCGGCATGAAGATTTGTGCTTTGCATTTTGATTTCACTTTGCTTGTTTCTGATTTTTGAAATCAAATTGAAACTTTGATATAAGACTGAGGCGATATGGTGCTTTTGACGAGTTGACAGTGATCTTTATTTGTGATTGATGTCAGAAAGGAAGGTGAGAATAGACCGTGGCCAGAAGCGAACCAATTGCCAGAGGTAAGGCAACTAAAACTTTTAAAAGATCTCTTTATTTGTGATAAGCTCCCCGGAGAATGATTGCTCTCAAGATTCACCAATCTCGAGAAGCATTTGGAGTACGTGGATGGGGTGCAGACAGAGTAGAAACAAGTTAGGAGTGATGGATAGACAGCTTCTCATGTTCAGCGAGATGTATGATGAGGTGCTTCAAGGCCAAACCGTGTTCTGACCAGGCTGGAGAAGGGACCTGGTTATCGCAGGGGCTCGATCAGCACTCAGGAGGGACTTTCAGCTGGAGAATTCAAGCTGCCGGTCTTCAGTGGGGATGTCGAGCATTGGCCAGAGTTCTGGAAGCCTGTTTCCGTGTAGCTGTGGATGAACCAACCAGAGGTGTGCTCCCGTGGAGGGTTTGTGCACGCTGAAGGCGTACTGACTGGTAAGGCCAGGCTTCGTGTTCCAGGGCTCCCCTGACTGATAGGGTATGTCAAGGCAGATAGAGACCTGAAGGACGAGATTTTGGACGTCCGGACTGGCTGATAGGAAGCCTTGATGCACGAGGTTGGTTGAAACAGAACGCCGTGTCCATTGATGATCCTCAGCTGTCGAGGATGGTGGATGGGCCATGGTGGTCTGATGGCGTGCACTGGAGACATGAATGTTCGCATCTGAGTCGTTTCTGTCTGGCTCATGCCCATCTTGAAGTTGTTGTGTCCGAGTCCTGGAGTTGGTCAATGGATGAGATGCAACTGAAATCAGTGTTTCAGAGGGAAAAGCTTCCAGAGTTCTGGTTTCATGCATCCGGAGATCAATGATAGAGAGGAGGCAGCCATTCAGAAGAGCAGCCAGCAAAGAGGGCTCAGTCCTCTCATCTCAGGTCAGCAAGTCTGCTGTCAGTGTTCTGGGGGTTCAGAGGAAGACCAGGGAACTGACTGGGTGTGTGGACCTGCAATGCTGCTAACATGGCTGTCTGCTTGCTTCTGTATATCGAGGCAAATGGATGTCGCTTCAAGGTGGAGAGTGGTGAGGCGAGGGTCCTGTGCACCAAGTGGTTTGGAACCTCACTGATGCGCATCGGTGTCCGTCAGCATGCCAGATGTGGGCGGACTTCACCAATCATCAACTGCAAATGACCCAGGACTGTCTGTGACTGTGCTCGCCAGCCACCACCACATGGCTGTTGTGCATCACCCAGTGCGTCGTCATGCCCCACTGCTGCCTGCAGGGGCAACATGGTTGGCCTGCCACTGCGCCTTCCAGAGGTGGGATGCAGATCCGTCCTGGCTTTTCTCTGCTGCCGTGATCGCCTGTGTGGCCAGCTTGCCGCCTGCTCGTAGACGCCGCCTACCGCCACGCGTTGCCAGCGTTGCCACTGAAACTCCCACCGCCTCGAAACCTGGTCACCAGTCCGGTCAGGGTTTAAGCGCGGCCCCAAACAAAACGTCCACGCGCAGAGCAACTGTTTGTGAGAAAAACGTCTCTCCCGTAGAGGGCTAGGATTGGCACGAGAGCGTTCGTCAGGTGCGATGCGCTCATCGATGGAGGCTCATATCCGTCTTTTATCAGGTTGTCTCTAGGCAGAGCAGCTCGGCTGGAGACCGTGAGTCCAAGGGACGCTTCGCCTGCGTCGCTTTCCAAGACGAAGGGAAGGGCCGCGTCTACACCAGGTGCAGGGTGAAGCTGAATTGGCCGACGGCGCAGGTGAGGCCACACTGTTGTTTTTGGGAAACAGACGTTCTGTGTGTGCCAGTGGGACGAAAGTTTTGCCTGAAACTGTCGCTCGCCCCAAGTGTCACGCTCGCCGATTGAACTTCGTGAAGGGCCTGTAAGATCTGCTGATTGATGTGGATCAGATCTATGATGTTGTGTTGTGGGACAGCTGGAGGTCCGGCCCCGATTACGGTGATTGAGAACGGTGTTTGGTCATGGTCCTACACGGTATGGTGCAGGGACAGCAGACGGCAAGAACCACGTTACCGCGCTGTCGCTGGCGACGCGGAGAGGATTGGGCCTTGGACAGCATGGCATCACGGCGAAAGGAGAACAGTCGTGGAGCCATCCCGAGCCAACCTGGAGCGAGGAAGATGACGCTAACAGATGGGCTCTCTGGAGGTCGGACCAGCAGACCTGTCTCCCAATCTTCTGTCGCGAAGGCGCGCACGCCGTCGACTGACCGCCAAGATGAAGTGAAGAGAAGCTCAGCAGGTATGACCGACACTGCTGAGTTGATGATCGGACAAATGTGTTGAGGAATGCCCCTCCCTCACATGATACAGCGCCGCCTTCTACCTGCCTCACCGGGGGATCGTCCGAAACGAACACAGCTGAGAGTCTTTTTTCGACGGGCGGCCCTGAATGCTTACTGGGAGGCAGCCTGAACGAGTACCTGGAACCGGGTTGAGAACCTGCTTGCGCGTCGCTGCCTTGTCTCTCCTAGGCTTCGCCCACATCCGGTGGGATGTCGGCTGCTCAGGTAGCATTCCACCAGATCGCACTGGAGAGGAGCGACGGTTTTTGTCCAGTTCTGTGCAGGACATGCTCTCTGAGGTTTCAGGCGAGTAACTTCGGCATCACGCTCGCCCTTACATGCTGCTGCGGCACAATACATGCCATGTCCGCAGTCTGCTTCGTCTACCACAGTTGGATGCAGAAAGTAGAGAGTTCTTCTCTACAATGGATGACCTCTGCCTGCAACGTTCTGCACCAAAGAGGAAGCAACCACGGTATGCAGCTGATCGACGGAGTCTTCAGAGAGCAAAAATGAGCTCCAAAGACGCACATGAATGGTGGAAGTATCGGACGACGCCAATAGTGCGTCGTCTGACGTGGCGGACTGAGACTGATGACCCATCGCGTGACTGTACCCCGAGAATGCCGTTGTCCACGGCCATCGGACTGATCTGTTGTCCACAGTAGCCAAGCCGTTCGAACCCGCCTGGGTCGCTGACGCCGGGTTGATCCGCGGGAAGGTGCTGTTTAGCGATTGTGACGAAGGATCTGGCGTCGGAACGATCAGCTCCTGCAGACCTGCAGGAGAAAGTCGACATCCATGCTGGGGGACTCGCAGCAAGCCGCGTCTGGTTTCCGCGATCTGCAGTGGCGTGGAGATCAGTCTGGGCAGAGTACAAACGTATTCTGTGATGCTCCAAAAGCGCCTAATGGGTGCTGCAGTGTAGTGTCGGCAGGGGGGGATCAGGCTCTCGAATGGCGAGGGGGTTTGGCGCGCTAACCGTCTGACTGTTCCTAGGCTGGAGCTGAGGCAGCGCTGACCGGGGCTCGTCTGATGAGCTTCGTGAAGGAGTCCAGAGTCTGACTCCCAGCGTGAATTCTGGACAGACTCCATGGATGTTTTGTGCTGGGGAATTCCGAAGTGACAAGCTGTTGCGCGTGTTGTGCAGCGCCGTCACCGCCATCAAAAGCTGACGTTCCTGACAGCTGGGCGGTTCGTCGGGGGACTGAGAACCCTGCAGATTGGGGACCGCTAGGGGGATACCTGTCCTCGCAGCTTCGCTGTGTTGAGACATCTGGTGCGAGGGACCCCCACCTCCTGACACTGACCTGCTCCTCAGCAGAACAGCCGGGGGATATCAGTTCGAAGCAGAGGAGGAGACGCGAAAGATCCCTGTGACCCGAGCACCCAGTTTGCGAGACAAACCGTTCGCCCGCCGAGGAACTGTGTTGTTTGAAGCCTGGGGCGGGTCGTTTCAGTCTGAAGAACGGCGAGTGAACCGGACTCGCGTGGATCAATGAGGTTTTCGTCCACAACGCCAGGAGCCTGCGCGCTGAGCGTGGACGGACCTTGTTCAACCGGAGGAGCGAGACGAGCCTCTAACTTCTGGATGGAGAAGGCTCAGCGACCCGTGCTCCGAGGAGCTACAAGCAGTGAGGGACGGAGCGCTGCTACCAGGTGAGCTTCCGTTGGCCAAGTGCACCCCCTGTTGTGAATGAAGATGGAACTGTTGTTGTGCCGTGCAGGACCAATGAGCCGCCTCTGATGTCCTCTCCTGAGTGGGGCTCAATACCGTACTGATCCGTGGCATAGGGTCCATCGACGTCTTTCCACCAGGAACCAGAGTGACGCTCGCGCTTTCTGTGGCCGAGTACTCGCCGAGGAGAACGGTGCGACGCGTCGTCGAGACCGTGCTCAGGTGTTCCGGCGGTTACAGAGGCTGCCGTACCGAGCTGCGATGAGCGCTGCGTGATTCAGGTCAGGCTGTCTCGTCATTATCAAGGATGGAAATGACTACTTGGGCCCTGTACGTTGAAAAAGGGACCCAAAGTGTGACACCTGCTGATAACTTGTGCTCGTCGCGCGCCGTTCATCCTGGAGCTCGTGCGATCTCAAGGCTGCAGACTAACCCTGGCCTGAACGCTTCATGGCGCTGCGCGCACACCCAACCTCATCGTCAGTGATAACGCTGAACGTTCATGCCTACTCAGGCACGTGCCGCGGCTGTCCAGTGGCGCTTCATCCTGAGGCCCCGCCCGTGGTGGGGTGGGATTTTAGGAGCGCTCGTTGGGGTCACCAAAAAGGCCAACAGATCTCGCTGCACCAGTGCACCTGTCTCAATGACTGACCGCAGCTAACGCTGTATGAGCTAGCGTTTCATCTCAATCGCGGCCCTACCCCGGCGATGGAGATGGACTTACTCACCGACCTACCCACCTCTTGTTTCGGCAGTCGACTTCGATTTCTGGTGGTCGATCTGCCCAGTCTTGACCAGTTCCCATGTGGGACAGGGCTGGCGGAGTCGCGTGCGCCGAGTGAGTGACCACTCGTCGTCGATGGACGAAGAGTACTGGAGACGCTGCGATGCTGGAGCGCTCTCCCATAGGTTCGTCCATCGCTGCGACGGTCGAGAGGTCGCTCTGGTGCACGGGCGAGGGACGTCGTGCGCTGGCCCTCGCCAGGGTGGCGGCCTGACCCGGACCAGACGGCCGTGCCGTGCGGCCTTCATCGCGTGCGCGGGTAGCTCACCATCGCCACGGCAATCTCCAGGCTCTTCAGGTGGAGGCGTCCTCCAGAGTGAGCGGCTGTCCGACTGCCGCGTCGACGGGTAAGGCGCGTGAGTATAGCTGGGCGTCGAGACTACCGTGTCGGTGAGTCGCTGGAGTGCCCGCGTGCGTGGGCGTGTGAATGTGACGCGGCTAGACGTGAGCGGGCGCGTGAGGCGACACACGTGTGGATGTGACGCGCCATGGATCTGTTGGGACGCGTGGGGCGCGCGTGTGAAGTGGACGACAGTGCGGACATATGGGCGTGGAAGGTGCGTGACTGTGGATGTGTTCGCGCAAGGACCTGTTGTGTCGTGGTGTTTGTATAATTAATAGTTGTATTGTCGAGGTAGACCGAACTACTACTGTTCTACTACTTCCGGGTGGGGGAGTAATGTTGTGTTCCCCCCTCACTATTTTTTTTTATAATTTTTCCGCTATTGTTCCATGCTTAACTGTATCCTCTTTCCTACCGGTAAAATTCCTTCATTGGTTGCTGGACTCGATGTTTTAGCACGTAGTGCTGCACTTTTTTAACCGAACCGATCCTCCGCTTGCTTATTTTGTTTCAAGGCCAGTTGTATGCCCCCGCCTTCGCGAGTGTTTTCTGTTTGCCAGCCACTCGTCTGTACGCAGTTTGTGAGTGTGATGCAGTATGTAACCTGCTGCGCCGTTTCGCCGCCTAATATAAAGTGAAAGTCCTTAATAGAATATTTGCTCATCTGTTAAAAGAACCGGCTGTTTTAGTTTCATTTTTTATTAAACCCTTCATTCCAACAACCCTGCTCAAGTCAAAGTGACAAGTCACATTTTTTCGGCATGGACCGTGGTCTCGTTTCCATGGGAACCACCCCGTCCTCAATAGATAATTGGATTCATGCGCAATAGCTACCTGGGTTTATGTGCATGGCCTCGAACTCAATGCTTCCAAAACCGAGCTCCTGCTCCTTGGTACAGGGCAAAATACCCACGGTCTCTCTCCTATCAGCGTGCGGTTGGGTGGGAAAAGGGTACAGGAGAGCTATATTGTGATTAATCTAGGAGTTCTTACTCTTCGAGCACCACCTAAGCTGGTGGCTTTTCGGAATGGAGTGTTTAAGACCAATGAAGTGCTGGAAGTGATCTTGACATGTGTTGACTCAATTCCATTCCCCATTATAAGGGTAGGCTATCGTTTGTATAGTTTCTGCTGTCCTCCCAAAAAGAATGATTAATTGTGCTACGAATGATTCTATCACAGTATTCTCTTTGTATGAATGATTCAATCAATGATTCGTTGACTCATTCATTAGGAGGTGAATCGATTCATGAATGATTCACGTAAAATACAAATTATTCAATCAAAAATAGTTATTCAATCAGAATCTTTACAAGTCTGGCTGGGAGAGGCACATGTCTCCTGGAGGCTCCTGAGCAGCCTCCACCACCTGAGGCACAATCTCCCTCCGAAGGATGTGATGCTGATCATTGTGCGCAGCCTGGTTATCTCGCGCGTGAGCTATTGTATTTCTGTGTATGGCCAAGGTACAGCTCAAAACGAGAGAAGACTGATGCATGTGATCAACTTCGGTACACAAGCAGAATGGTGATTTATTCGACTCTGATTGAATCTATTGTAATAGTTCAATCAAAATCCCTTGAATCAAAGAAGTTTCGATTAACTTTCATATTTTTTTATTCATGAATCATGATCGAATCAAACTTGCATAGATACAAGGCTGATTGAATCAAACAGTCTGCGCAATGCTATTTCAATGGTGAATCAAACGTGATTTGATCACCAAATGTTTGTGTTATTTCAATCGGAAAACGGTTATCCATGAATCAAATGGTGACTAAATAAATCATATTCCAAAATGAATCGTGATTGAATCCTTCCAAAGAAGTTGAATCAATAACCAGTATATGCACGAGCTGCCACTGGCCTTTAGCAAATACGACCATGTGTCTCGCGCACGGGACGAGCTGCGCTTGACTACACCTCGCCAAATGTGTGACCTAAGAACAATGATAGTGGCTCATAGCGCACAGGCAGGCGGCGAGCCAACAGAACCTGCAGCTCTTTTCCAGACCAACGCGGGCCGCCCGTGCCTGCGATGGAGTGACTCGCTATGACATCCAGCTGCGCCCGCCCGCTGTGCGCACTGCGGCTGGCCAGCGGTCGTCTGCCTATCGAGGTGCAAAGCTACTGAATTAAATCGATATCGACGTGAAGCGATTTGACCCCATAGGTCTTAAGCGTGTGGTAATGTCGTCACTGGTTGAGTAGGTGTGTGCTGTGTAGTGTAATTTATTAGAGTGCTTGCTAGCGATTTAGCCCTCGTCTTGTATCACCACATTCTTTTTAAATAAATGTAGTCCGAATGCTTTGTATGGATGGCTTTCCGGGGTCAGAACCCACGCTAAGCAGAGCTAATTGCGCAGGTCCTGACCTCACCAGTCACCACCCGATCGCACAATTCCTGTTGGCCGGCAGAATTTAGAGACGAAAGTTGCACGTGCCCAATAGTCCTGGACACGGTCCAGGCTTATGTTTGTTTTGTTTGGATGACTATGGGCACATAATAGCAACAGCTGTTTTGTAGAGTGCCAGCTCGAGTGAATGCAATACATTACAATACAATGCATAGCAACTGCCCAGGGCAGAGAGCAGCCGACGCGACAAACAAGCCAGTCGCCTCCGTTCACTGTCCCCTTCCTCCCCGTCCCACGAGAGCTGCACATAGACCCCCGGGTCCGACCGACCCAACCCCTCCCCCCTCTCCTGTGCCACAGGGCTGACACTCAGGACTGTGGGGCTCATTGTGTGGCCTCATGTACCCCCGTCCGACCGAACCCCAACCCCTCCCCTCCCCTGTTCACAGGCTGGACACTCAGACTGTGGGCCATCATGTGAGGTTAGGAGTGGTGAAATAGGCGACCACAAACTTACTGCGAACGTTGAGGGTATTGTTAAATTAATCAATCGTGGGAATGCAATACACATCACCTATTGAACGGGTGTTTTGTTAAATTTCACCTTTCCTATGTGTGGAATATCTAGGAGCCAATTAATTTCCAACCAAATCGGTCACTTCACAAACCAAGCTCTCATGGGCTCCACCACCTTGGGGGGACGTATCGTGTCCCCCTCAACATTGTCGGATTTTAACATAAGGCCCATGGGCGTTGCAAGAAAAGAATGGACATCAGAATGCCTCCCCCCCAACTTTCGGGAGGTGGCGTCGCCCTTGCGAGCTCTTACAAACAGCAAGTGTCGCTGTCGCATGAGCACGATTCCAATAACGCTTTGTCGGTAAACTTACCCAAACGGTTTCTGCACCGATACAAATTAGTTGAGATCACGTCACGGTTCGAATTGGGAAGACGTCACGGTTTGAATTGGGAAGACGTCACGGTTTGAGTGGGGAACACGTCGTGGTTTGAGCTGGGTCCTTGGAAGACGTCCCATTTTTAATGAGCGAGGTTTTGGGACCAAACGTGAACTTTGACAGCAATTTTCATTTCCTCCTCTTGCTTGGTATATGGCTAACTGTGGCGTGTCTGCCCAGTCGTGGGATAGGTTATATTATCGGAAAGTTATAAGATTGCTAAAAGTGTTAACAAAACGAAAATAATAATAGAAGGTATACCTGCGCCCCTGCAGCTCAGTGGGAGAGCGCTGGTCTTCTGACCTATCCCGGTAGTGACAGCCTGGGTTCGAGTCGCTTCGGAGCTCGCTATTTGCTCCTGACTGGGATGGCCTGCGGCCGGTGGCAGCGATCGCACTCAAGGCCAGGTGACGTCAGCGAGCAGGGCGGACCGTGTCCAACTGTCCACTGTCCGGGTATGTCGGGCACGTAAAACTTTCGTCTCTAAATTCTGCCGGCAAACAGGAATTGCGCGATCGGGTGGTGAGGTCAGGACCAGCGCAACAAGCTCTGCCTAGCGCGGATCCTGACCTCGGAAAGCCATCCACACAAGACATTTGGACTAAATTTATTTTTTTAAAAATATAAGAGCTAAACGTTGATAGCATCATAGTCAATGGAAGAAAAATAAGAAAACTTGTTTCCTTTTGCAAAAAATGTTTCTTTAGACATTCAATTTCCACTTTGTATGATTATTGATTGTATGCATGATTGCGCGATTTATTCATCACCAATAGGTGCAAGCCCAATCATAGGTGAACTGCATCATAAAATATAATGAAGTTTACAGGTCGGCATGCATACAATAAATAAAGACACATTATCAATCAAGTCGGGGTCTTGGTGATTTATTTAGGTATCATACAAATTGCCTCCTAATAATGTATTCCAAAAATACTCCACTGACTGTGCAGTCTCAGCTATTACGCTTTATAGGTGGAAATTTATGCCTGCGCTTTTGCATCAAACTACATATACATAAATCACTACTAGGCTATATCAATACATTAAACCAATCACCTAATGGTCGAGTAACCAGTGCAGCAGGTTGGCAATAATGCACTAATAACCATCCGCTGCTGAATGTGCAGGGAGTGGATATTCACTCAACTGCCCATTAACAGCAATAGCACATAATGAGCAGTAAATGCACGGCTATTCGCCTCTGTTTGTGACGACCATAGGTCAATAGGTCATCATAGGTCAATGTAGCATTGTCATTCGTCAATGTAGCATGGTCATGGTATTATTGGCTCAAAAATGAGCGTCCCGCTCTGGGCTGGCCGACACAGCAGTNCTTGTCATTTTTGCCCATAGTTCTGATGACAGATGTGAGTTGTTGCATTGTAGTGACCTGGATAAGCCCTATCAATCCTTATTCTAACCCAATGTCCAAGTTAAGGGCGTCGGCATGGGGCTTTACACGGCGGGCACCGCAGGGGCAGCTGGTCAGTCACGTCTGAGGCCGACCCAGCCCGCGATGCGGTGTCCGTGCCCGCGACGTAACCGCTGCGGGACAGACCGCGACCCTACAGCACCGTCGCTGGTCTAATCACCTGTATCGATTGTCAGCAGTGAGGTCCGCGCCGCACAGCGCTTCCCGGCTGGTTAGCCGTGTTACCGCACGGCGCGACTCGGGTGTGGCCGTCGGAGCGCCCGAAAACCACCCAAATCATTACTATCAGCATCGGTTGTCGATACCGACACACCACTCATCATTAACACCTGAACACGCAATGTCTGTCCCGTCATACACTGTCACCTGAACACGCACCGTCCCTGTCATACACTGTCACCTGAACACGCACCGTCCCTGTCCCGTCATACACTGTCACCTGAACACGCTCCTTCCCCGTCATACACTGTCACCTGAACACGCACCGTCCCTGTCCCGTCATACACTGTCACCTGAACACGCACCGTCCCTGTCCTGTCATACACTGTCACCTGAACACGCACCGTCCCTGTCCCGTCATACACTGTCACCTGAACACGCACCGTCCCTGTCCCGTCATACACTGTCCACCTGAACACGTACCGTCCCTGTTCCGTCATACACTGTCACGGAAACGCACGTCTGTCCGTCATCAGTCTTGTCACCTGAACACGCACCGTCCTGTCCGTTCATACACTGGTCACTGAATAACGTCGTCCTAGTTCCGTCATGCACTGTTCCTGAACACGATATGGCACCGTCCCTGTCCGCGTCATACACTGTCACTGAACCGCAACGTCCCTGTCCGTTATACACTGTCAACCTGAACACGTACCGTCCCTGTCCCGTCCATACACTGTCACCTGAACACGCACCGTCCCTGTCCCGTCATACACTGTCACCTGAACACGTACCGTCCCTGCTGCCGACAGACTACGACGGCGACGACTATGAGAACCACCTCAGGGAGGACTTCGGTGCCCGCGACGGCAGATACTTCGGAGACGGTCGCGCCTTCGATGAGGGCAACGACGAAGACCTGGTGTTGGAGCGTGGTGACGGCGGCAGGGAACTGTACATGGATAACCCGTACGATATCGACGCAGACGACTGAACAGCATATAGCCCGACCGCTGACCGTAACGATCCGCTCGCGCTGGTTCTGTTCGTGACACGATTTCCGTGCAGACGTGCTCTAAGGTGGAATGGTAACACCTGTTGCAGGTTTCTGGAATTGACTATGCTCATGAAGCAGCATCAAGTGTTTTTTCTCGAAAGCTTACCCGATCCGCGGGTACAAAAGCTTTCGATAACAGGAGTTCTGTGTCCTCTAATGCACGTACATCCTTTCAGACAGCTGCGAACCCTTGAATGATCTCCGGGATCGCCAGTGTCGATGAAAACCGTCTAACGCGCATTGTGTCCTCTCTGTGCAACAATACACGCCACTGTCCCATCCCTGGTGAGTTTCGCGCATTCTCTGGCCTAAGACTAAACAATAGCTCCCAGTCCCCGCAGCAGTACTCACTGACTCAGTTGGTAATTAGTTCAGAGTTGTTAGCCAACGAACCAATAATGCAGCTATCGCTCAGGGCAAGCGTATACCCATCACGTGGGTCGCCACCAACTTCGTCGGGACAGGAAAACGGGCGATCGGATTCCTGTCATAACATTCGTGCCGCCCCTTGAGACCACTATGACACCGCCTAGCAACATTCACATACGAGCCCTATCATTTACCAACGACCGCCATAAATGTGTCACAGCGTGGTATGTTCAGCCATTATTAAAGGCTGACCGGATGGATGTTTCCCTGTCCAAAAAGTATAGCGCGCCTACAGTGCAACAGAGTTGGATCACGTTGAAGACCAACCGTCCTAGTATATTCCACATTGACTCGCACACATATCTTACCGACACGATGGCGTTCGGGCACCAACACTTGAGAAGTGGCTGACTGGGTTCGGCATGGGCGACTCACGCTCGATAAGTGAAGCCACTGCGTGTGCTGCCGACTACAGGCACGACCGGGAGAGCAATGATGGACGCAGCCCGGAGAGACGGGCAAATCAGCCACACTTCCCCGCTGTCGGGAGCCGAACAGGAGCGCCAACAATTAACACCGCTTCAGCTGCAACTTGCTTCGAAGCTTTGACAGCACCTTCATTCATTGCGAAAAAAAACGTCAAGGGCATTTCGTAACTCACATACGCACGTCTTCGCTAGCCCGCGATCGGAGCCTTCGAACGGAGCATTATGTACCGATCATGGCTGTTACACCACACAAGGCTGAATAATTCCGGAGTGTGGCAAGAGACCGACGTTGTCCCACGTGTGTTCGTACGGGGCGCGCTCCAGCGGCACCTGAACCGTTCCAGTCACATGCAGCCTACAGCGGTAAACCTGCCTCCAAACTGTCGGCTGATCTGCTGCCCCCAGCTGAGGCCAGCTGAGGTCAGGTCACTGTCTGCCGTCGGCGCTACGCTGCTCGCGGTCCACCCGGCTTCGCTCGGCCGCCATGTGTTTGAACTTCTGCAGCGCCAGCTCCAGCATCGGCCGCTTCACCGACGCCGTCTCTATGTAGTCCTGATGGCAACAGGGGGCGGGACAGAGGGCGGTCAGAGGGACAGATGTACTTCTGAGGGGAACAGGGCGGGGCAGGGGACGGTCAGATGGACAGGAGGCGGTCAGAAAACCAACCACTACAAAACAAACTAGCACACGAACAGTGAGAAAGGGCGTGTCTGACCGTCGATTCCCGCGGGGATCCCAGGGTATCGGTATAAAAATTTGTTCTACCTACTCCCGAAGCAGAGTTAACAGGAATAGTAATGTATTAGTACATTGACGAACTGCGGTAGGGAAGATGCCCTACAGGGATTCCCGCCGGGAATGTGCACGGTCAGAACACCATAAATGTCAGCTGTTGGAACCTGCGAGCATATTGTGGGTCTGTTCCAGTTGCACTTCTAACCTCCTCAAAGCTGCTCTCACTTGGTCCAGACATATTCTTTAACACAGAGCAGTTGCAGTTGGAGCAACTTAGAGGAGAAAGGCGCGACTGGAACAGGCCCTTTATGTATGCATACCACACCAATCCGCCTCTAACGCCATCTACAGAGGACATCACTAACCTGTATCGTCTCTAGGTGGGCCTCCTCTGCGTCCGAGTCCGAGTCGGATTCGGAGTCGGACGATGACGATGAGAAGTGTTCTGATTGGTCGGCGCTCTGCTGGGTGGGCGTGGCCTGGTCGCTGATTGGCTCCGCTGACCGCAGCAGCCGGTGCAGGTGGATCAGCTTCACTGCCTGGTCCAGCCTGGTAAGCGATGAAGAGGATTGTTGAATAACTCGAACGTTCAATAAACGCACATTACCACGAAACATCTTCACTAAGTGGCCCTGATAATCAGACACTTGCAAACAACACAAATAAACGAACAAACAAACACCGTTCGTGAACCGTTCCCGAACATACACAAACACCGAAGCCCGCCAAAAACTATCGCACGTACAATATGGAATGTATAACATTACAACCATGAGCAGTAAGCACTAGAAGCAAGCAACTTCGTAACCCAGCAGTTCACAAGCCCATTGGCCATTCCCATGGTCACACTTTGTGATTCGAAGGCCCGCCCCACACGGCAGCGTTTTTCACGCGTTCCGTCACGTCTCGATGCGGCTCAGTGGGTTTCCACATGAGTCTCATTAAACGCTTGAGACCATTGAGTAGCACATCTCACGACATCGTGACAGAACGCAACGGACCTCATTGAGAAAACGTACCGCGGCCAAAAGACGAAATAAGTCTCGACGGGTGAACTCGAACCCCGGTCTCCCGCGTGACAGGCGGGGATACTCACCACTATACTATCTAAGAGTAGGTATGAAAGGCCTCTAAAGACTTAACAATCAAAATTCACAACACATTCCTCCTAAAGCCACCCATCACAGGGAGAGTATTGTATTGATTTGTAGGTGGGGTGAACGAAAGGTGTGGAATTGGATAGATGACATGCTTCACCATGATTAATGCGTTATTAAGTAAATGTTAAAGACGTGAGTGCATCGTGGACATATTTTGTAAGGTGTTTGGTTTGGTTCTGTGTTGGATAAGGCCGTTTCAGTCCATTTAGACCATTGTGCAGCAATGGAATGAAGAAGGGATAAAGTGGGTCAAAATGGAACACCGGCCGGGCAGCCGCCCCATGGACAGGCCCATCCCCGCAGGACGAAGCCGCGAGGAAGGCCCACGCCAGCCGACGGCCACCACTCCCGGGGGGACGGGACACATCTCTTGCCCGGTGGCCAGTGACCACCAGACCCGGGATAACGTTGGCGTGATAGAGGATGGAGGACCGGCAGTCGGAGGATTATAAGGTGGATGTTGTAAGGTGTAGGGCATGGAATGATACATATCCCAAAGGAGTTAACATCCCACACGTGCGCGCGCGCATTGGCACAACAGGCAGTGTCTCACTTCTCGAGCTGTATGAAGTGCAGCAGCAGGTTGTCGATACGCCGGTTCCAGGCCAGGTAGAAGGCCAGCGCTCCGAAGTGGCGCGTGCTCTGTAGCCGGTCATAGAGCCTCGCCGCGTCCATGTGATCGTAGGTGGCGCTAGTGACGCGGATGTAGTCCGGATCGTCCGGCTCGAACTGTACACAGGCCCGGTCCAGCACCAGGGAGTAGTCTTCACGGTCCAGACACTCCTGGGCAGCCGGAACGGGAACAGTCAGACAGACAAAAACAGGGCAGCAAATGAACAACGAAAGGGGGCAAAGTGAAACTTGCATACAAGCGAGCGCCGAGCAAGGTTTGCGAGTATACATAACATAACATGTCATAGACTTGTATCGTGACTCATCAATCAAGATTAGCACCTATATGAGATACAAGCCATTCATTTGCCTTCCATAGCTGTTTAACGTGAGATGTTTGTTTGCTGTGTATCTAACCGTGAGGTATGGGTCTTCGAACATCTTTGGCGGCGTGATGCTGCGTCCCTCGACGGGAAGGAAGATCTGACAGATGCGGGACCGTTCGTCCCAGTTGGCTGTCCGAAGCGTGCCGTCCGCCTCCCTGACGCTGATCATCCGCCTCTGAAACACACCACGGCGGCCAATCACAGGAGAGAAACGCCAGGACGCGACCAATCACGCGAGAGGAACGCCACGACGAGACCAATCACGCGAGAGGAACGCCACGACGCGACCAATCACGTGAGAGGAACGCTACGACGCGACCAATCACGCGAGAGGAACGCCACGCGAACAATCACGCGAGAGGAACGTCCCACGCCACGGCGACTCGGATTCACGTCGAGATGGAACGCTAGACGCGACCAATCAGCGCGAGAGGAACTGCTACGACGCGACAATCACCGCGAGAGGTAACGCTCACGCACGCGACAATCACAAAGAGAGGAAACGCCATGACGCGACACCATCAGCAAGAGGAACGCTATCACGCGCAATCACGTGAGAGGAACGCCACGACCGACCCAATCACGCGAGCAGAACCGCCACCGGACGTCGCGGCCAGTTCACTGTGAGAGGAACCCACGAGCGCGAACCAATCTACAAGAGAGGTCAACGCCACGACGGCGACCCAATCAATGGAGGGGAGACACACGTACTGCGACGCAACACGCGAGAGGAACACACGGCGACCAAATCACCGCATAAGGAAGGCCACGACCACAACCAATCACTGCCGAGAGGAACGCCATTGACGCGCCCAATCAACCGAAAGGAACGTCCACGAACGCGACCAAATCACGCGAGAGGAACGTACGCGACGCGACCAATCACGGATGAGGAACACCACGACGCCGAACCAATCACGGAGAGGAACAACCTACGGCGACAATCACGCGAGAGGAATACGCCAACGACGCGACCAATCACGGCGAGAGGAACGCCATGACGCGACCTATCACGCGAAGGAACGCCGGCGACGCGGACCAATCACCAAGAGAGAACGCGCACGGACGGCCGACAATCACGCGAGGGAACGCTACGTACCGCCGACCAATCACGCGAGAGAACGCCAAACGGACGCGAAAACGCAATCACAAGCGAGGAGACGCCAGACGTCGCACCAGCTCCGCGAGAGGACGCTACGACGCGGCCAATCACGTGAGAGGAACGCCACGACGCGACCAATCACGCGAGAGGAACGCCACGACGCGGCCAATCACGTGAGAGGAACGCCACGACGCGACCAATCACAAGAGAGGAACGCCACGACGCGACCAATCACAGGAGAGGAACACCACGACGCGACCAATCACGCGAGAGGAACACCACGGCGACCAATCACGCGAGAGCGACGCACGACGCGACCAATCCTGCGAGAGGAACGTCCATGACGCGACCAATCACGCGAAAGGAAGCGCCACGACGCGACCAATCAGCAGAGGCAACGCTACGACGCCAATCAATCACGCGAAGAGGAACTCCCATTGACGCCGACCAATCACGCGCAAAGTGAACCCACGACGCGATCGCCAATCACGTCGAGAGGAACGCCACGCCGCGACCAATCACGAGAGGAACGCCGCGACGCACCATCACGGCGACGTAGACAACGCAATTCTGGCCAAAAAAAACCACGTGCCCCGACACCAGTAGCCGCAAGCGAGAGAGGGGGGGGTAAATTGGTGTGGGGGGAATTCCCCTCCCCTTACGGGTCGCATGGGGTTGGACCCCGAGATTGGCCCAAATGCCATTTGCATTAAGTCAATGGCTTTCAAAAAGCCACAGAGGAGCCCTCAAACCAGGCGAGGGGTCACTCTGGTGCATGACAAGGGCCCTCAGAGACAATAAAGGGTTTTCGAAGCTAGCCCAGGGGGCCTCTTGGGCATGTCCAGGGGCCCATTGGGTCTTTTCAGGGGCTCTCGAGTCTGCCAAGGGGCCATTAGAGTCTGTTGATAAAATAATAAGTTGCAAAATACAATTGTTAAAAAGGGACCATCGCAAAATAAAGTGGCCGAAATCCCTAGAGTTTTACATATCCAGGGGTATATTTTTAGGGGGCCCACCATGACTGGCTTGCTCTCCCCTTTCTAAAGGTCTTGCTGCACTACTGTCAGACACAGGCAGTCTGCCGAAAAATCGCGGAGACACACTTAAACCAACCAAACGTCTGTTCATGGCGACCGTTGTTGTGCATAAGACATCTATTTTAGACATACGCTTCCTTCAATCAACCAACAAAATACCATTTCCCTCCTAGGCACGCCAGGAGGCCGCAGCAGGCCAGGCCGGCTCGGTCCGTACCCTATCAGGCAGGTCTGGAGAGATGTCTATGCAGACCAGTTTGGAGTCGTGCAGACCAGCCAGTCCCGGGTCTTCGACCAGGACCCGCTCGATCGGCTTGCGAGGACTCAGCACCGGCGGCACCTGCAGCTTCTCTCGGAGACGCAGCTCGATACGGCGACGCTCCTGTGGTAGAGGAGGTGGTACAGGAGTCAGAGGTGTCTGAGAGGACGTCTGGGGACTACAGCTGTCAGCAGGGTCTGCTGCTGATGCTGGAGGTGTGCATTGATACCAAACAACTCACAGTGGGCAAGTTGCAGACTTGCCTTGCTTATACCGATGCAAGTGAAGAGACTTGCATACACCGATGCAAGTCTCTTCAGCACACCGATGTTATGCAATACACCGATGTTATTTTGAACATTTGGGGTGCATTTCACCAAATGTATTCTTGCCCTCGCCAGTGTACGGCGTGGGGGGATGCCAACCCTCGTTTTTGTTCGGGAATAACTCGCATATTTATCGACCGATTGCGATGAAATTTTAAGTGCCCTACTTATGGACGATTTGACACATACTTTGATTTTGTTTAACTTCTCCTCCATGACCCGTGACCTATGACCTGTTTCTCAAGGCCATGTAGGGCCCTATCAGCGTCCCGTAGTATCGATGCTTGGAACGTGTGCAGTTTCCGAGTGTTTGTTGCTCAAGAGCATATGCAAAGGTGCTAATCGGCGACATTTAAGTCTACCATTAAGGTCGTGACCTCGGTTGACCTTTTCAGAGGTCAACCAAGGTCACTCAACTCCAATGGCCTGAGATGACTTTGTTGGCCTCCTGGCAGTTTCTTTTACATTTTGTGATGCTGATTTAATTCGTAATACTGATTTCAAACTTGGTATCCATTTTACATTTTGTATGTTTTCCAACTGGGTCTTGCCCTTTTACAGGTAAGCCGAGGTCACTGACCTCAGATGACCTGATATGAACTTTTTTGGAGTCTGGCAGCCTCTACAACATTATTTCATGCTGAATTCAAATTTAGCATCCATTTAGCAGGGGCGTAGGAACTCATTTAAAGTTGGGGGGCAAAAGGCATTTTGAAGTAGATTTTTTCCATGCACCGTCCATAGGCGTAATGTTAAAATCCGAAAATGTTGGGGGGCAGCTGCCCCCCCCTGCCCCCCGGCTCCTACGCCTATGCCATTTAGCATAGTTATATGCTCATTCACGATTCTAGCTCAATTAAATTAATATTCTACACATTAACTATTAGGATGACACCCGGGTCATTTACATGACCTCAGAGGTTACCTAATGACCCATGACCTTAAAATCGGGTATCAACGGCTTCCTCTCATCACAAGCAACACGCTCGTTTTTTTGTTATCGAAACTCTAACTCAATTAGGGACGAAACGCCAGGGGGTCATACCCCCATACACAGTCATTCAGGTAGTGTGGCCTACACTGACAAAGGTTTAATGTCATGAACAATATATATAGATCTAGAAACAGCATAAAGTGCACATAATTTATCACCTTGTCAACGTCTTCTTCAGTCATGAACACATACTGAGGTGCCTCCAGCTTCTGGCCTAGTTTTCTGGGCTTAAACACCAGGTCATGCTGTTTGTCATTCAGTTGGAACAACAGCTCCTGGACCCTGCTGCTGAAGAAATATGCTGCTGGATCTCTGCTGGGTGGCCCTGAAATCCGCATGAAGAAGTCAATAACAGCCTGAGCTTAAAGCTAGCACTATACCATTATTTTGGTATATGCCACCAACCAAGAGCAGGTGACCAGGAGTGCCCACTTTCTCTATCCCAACGACCCACAGCACCGTAAGTTAACACCAGAAAACATAAAATAGCAAGTTGCAGCACTCCCAGATAAGAAATGGAAATAAATGGAAATAAGCAGAAGAAGAGAGAGAATCCATTATTAGATAATATACAAGTAAAATAAGGGAGGGCCTAAGTAGTCGTTAAAGAGTCCAGTAAATGACTGCCGTTCCTTCCCTGGGCACCACATTAATTCACACTTTCATCACCCATGAACATACACTACACAGCTTTAACAATTCATTCAAAATGTTGGTAAAGGAAAAGAGAAGCAATCATACTGGAAGCATCTTAGGGGTTATACCCGGTCAAAAGTCAGCATTAGCATGGCAAGCCACATTATTTTAAGTTTCGCAGCACAAGCACCCATGAAACAGTTGTGAGGAAAACACTGGTGATTGAAGTACAATAAAACTATTAACTAGTGCCCACAGATTGAAACTACTGACATACTAAATAAGGCCAATAGCATGAAAGTCTGGTGTTGGATAGTATGTGTTTGGGAGGCTGGGATGTAGCCAAGGGGGTCCATGGCCCTCCCTGAGCAAAACAAAATTACATTTGATATAATGGGATTCTCTGACGACCTGACCCTACCACTCAGCCCCGTCACCAATATTTGACTGGGGGACAAAATTTGAAACATAACGGTGCATCGACGTGCCCCCCCCCCCCTGAGAAAATCCTGGCTATGTGACTGACAGGAGGCAGGATCGGTCATACCAACAATCACCCCACAGCGTTTTATATGTTACAAAACTTAACTGTTTTGTCATTATACATTTCCCTGGCACTATTATTGTAGTGTATTGAAAGTAACACGGTGCCACTAGTGCCATCTAGTGGCAGCCGCCAATAGTCACAGTTCAGGTCATCCACTGGACGGTGACTTGGCCAGTTGACCTGGCGTCGTCCCCGACGGTTTGTGCTGTCGGGTTCGAGAGTCGGCGTTTCTGCGTTTTTTTAGCGCCATTATTATTAGTTTAAGCTTCCATGTAACTTATTGTAATGTTATAAGTAATTACAGGGCACAACATTATGGCGCCGAGGATGAGATCAAGTTGTTTCTCTGTTTCTCTATTACTGAAAGTAGGCAAGTTAATTGAGTGGCATTACGCCGTGTCTCCGCCATCCCGGGGTGGCCACAGGTTTGACCCTGGAGTTCATCGTTCCGGTGTTAAAATATTATTTTGCTGGGAAGTTTATTTTTAGCGAGCGTGGTGGAAGCGATGTTTAGCTGCGACTGTGTTTGCATTCACGGTTCGCCAACTGCAAACTTTTTAGTTGTCATTTCTTTTAACTTGGAAAAATTGTTTCCGTTGAAATTTACTGTAAAGAAGTTTTTTTAGTCTGTGTTCAATAATGTGACGAGCATAATTAAATGGCAGGAGAAGATAACAACAGTTATAATAGCATGCTTTTAATTATAATTTATTCTTAGAGCAAGTTTGTTTCCCTCCTTTTTAGTGATTGTATTTGTACGGTGGTATTTTAACAATGTTGTTTATTTATTTATTTTTTGTTTTGCTGCATCGAAATTTTTTCTATTTTTCTGCAAACTTAGACTCGTGGGAACTTATCTGAAATGCACCTAGTACTCTCAGTCTTGGAGAGGTTGGGATCGAGTTTTTCTGACGTGTTTCTCGGTTGAATTCAAGTCTGTGCCACGTTTTATGCTGTTCGACGCTGTGTAGTTTCAGTTTTTTTCATATCTCAGTTGGAGTTGGTCACTGCATTTGCCAGTTTTTTGACAGTTTATTGAGGGATGCTCTTTTGTGAAGCTCCGTGAGAGATTGTGTGCTGATCCGAATCTGACCCTTTGCAAGGCGCTAGAAATAGCACGGGTGCTGGAAGGCATTGCGGAGCGCCAGCGGGTGTTGACAGTGAGTACCACTGCAACAGCATCGCCGGCGCTGACGGTGGCCGGGTCGGCGGCAGCGACGCCGGCGGAGGTGGAGATAGCTGCAGTGGCACAGGAGACCGGTGGACGGCAGCGAAGCGGGTACAGCCCAGCCCAGCAGTCACAGGCATGGTGCCTCCGTTGTGGTGGTCCCAAAAAACACGATCTGCTGCATGTCCGGCACGTGGTAGACGATGTCATAACTGTGACGAGCTTGGGCACTATGCCAAGTATTGTCGGCGTCCTAAACCCCGTCAGGTTCAGGCTGTACAAGTGCTGAGTTTAAACATCTCTCACCCTGATGCACTGTGGACCGAGGTGCTGATGGCAGGGAAGCCGGTGAGAATGTTGGCTGACACTGGTTCTGCCGTCAGTATCCTGCCGTTCAAGCTGTACCAGAGGATGTTTGGTGATCTGACACTGACAGGTACGACCACGAGGCTGGAGGCGTACGATGGCCACCGTCTTCCGGTGCGTGGTGTCCTGCAAGTTGAGGTCAGTGCTTGCAATGACATGAGTTGCATCGCTTCTGTGTATGTGGTAGATGCAGAGACTCCACTGTTGGGCAGATATTTACAGATGGCCCTGAAGTTGTCGACCCGGTGAAACTGTGTGTTCGGTGCACAAGACGGCTGTGCCGCGGCAAGCGCCGCCGCATCCGGTAACGCTACCCACTACGACGTGGGACAAGGTGGGACTAGAGTTCATTGGTCCTATGGTTGCGCCGCGCAGTCAGCGTTACACAGTAGTCCTTGTCGACTATTTCTCGAAGTGGGTGGAAGTTCGATGTTGTTCAGAGCCCAGCAGTCGGGCGGCGATTGAGTTCCTGGAAGCTATTGCGTCTCGTGAGGAGTATCCACGTGAGGTCGTGTCCGACACTGGCACGCACTTTACATCATCTCATTTCAGGAGCTACCTGCGGGACGTGGACATCCAGCAATTCCGAGTCGGACGCCGTGACTCGGGCGCAGTGGAACAGTGCAGCCGCATGGTGAAGACAGCGCTGCAGGCGGGAGGCCGCCAGGGGACCGACAGGTGTGTCTACATGCAGCGGCTCCTACAACAGTATCGCAGCACGCCTCACGCTACGACGGGCGGGAGTCCGGCAGAACTGCTGCACGGACGGCGTCTGCGAACTGGTCTCCACGCCGGGAGTATCAACGAGTCTCCGGAGCAGACGACCGATTCAGGAGAGCTGAGGAGACGAGTGGCGGAACGCCAGCGTCGCCCGAAGGACTACACAGACCGGACCAGACGTACGAAGACGCCGGACTTCCGCGTCGGCGAGTGGGTCCGGTAAGTGGCCCAGTCCGAGGAAGGGCCGGTCAGGTACTCGCAGCCGATCCGAATCGTTGAACGGAGGACTAACAGTTTTCTGTTGGCAGGCGGAGCTCTGGTCCCCGCTGAGCGTCTCACGAGATAGACTGCAGAGCCACCAACGGAGCTGGAGACGTCGGAGACGACGGAGCTGCCGGTGGAACGAGAGACGTCAGAGCCGACGGAGCTGCCGGTGGAACGAGGGAGCTCGGAGACGTCCGAGTCGACGGAGCTACCGGGGGAGCTGGAGACGTCTGAGCCGACGGAGCTGCCGGTGGAGCTGGAGACGTCGACGCCGACGGAGCTGCCGGTGGATCTGGAGACGCTGGAGCCGACAGGGCTGCCAGAGCTGCCAGAGGAACTGGAACAGCCGGAGCCGCTGACAGAGTCATTCGTTGATCCGGTGGTGTCACCTGGCGGCAGTGATGAACCAAGACGCGTGGTGTCGTCGCCTGGTTCGGCGGCACAACCAGACTCTAGTGCTTGTGAGAGTGCATAACTGGACTGTACGCGGAGCGGGCGAGTTGTTTGCAAGCCCAAGTGTTACTGTGTCTAATGGGTATTCAGTGCTGTTAGCCATGGTGATGGACCAAGTGTTTTGTTAGGGAGGAGGAAATGTAGTGTATCAAGAGTAACATGGTGCCACTAGTGCCATCTAGTACAATCAGCCACTAGTGCTAACTAGTACTTACCACAAGATGTTGTAACTGTAATGAGATAACATTTTTTGCATGCCTCTCTTATGCGTTGAGACCATAGTCGCTAGCTCTTTTAACGAAGATACGCATCAAAATCTCCGGACCCACCGTACAGAACCAATTTCCAGGCTGTTCGCAGAAAGCCGGGACGTACGCGGATGTGAAAGGTGCCCCTGCCCTGAAATGTCGTAAAAGCAGGGCACCGGCCTGCCGGGGAGGGGACCGTCTCCGAAGTCCGGCCACACAGCAGGTGACGCGGAGGAGGCGGCGGCGGCGGCGGCGGCGGCGGCGGCGGCGGCAGCGCCTTGTTATGGCCGAGCCGAGAGGGGTGAACCCGGATTTTGGGGCGCAAATATGACCGCCGCCAGCCGGCCGCGGGACGTAGAGATGGACCAGTGCCTGAGGCGTCGCCTGGCCCACCAGCCTACAGAATCGACCAATCGGAGAAGGACGTGTGGCCGAAAGAAGTAAAAGCCTTGGAAAGAAAAAAAGTAAGAAGATACCTGGCAGCAAGAGCAGGAGGGACCTACCATACCCAGTTTAACGCAGGATATATGAGACAGTGCAATAATTATGGCTCATGGACGGAAGGGGTTCCCAGTCATGGGGGATAAAGTCTCCCAAATACCCATATGTCCCCTCCCCACACCCGAGCAGTGGGGTGGGCCTATGTAGTTCGCCGAAGACTTGACCTGCCTCCGAAAATATGTTATGTGCGGGCTGGGTTGTTCTGTCCGGGTAGTGAGTTCCATTACCAAAAGAGCGCACTTACCTACTTTGCCCGCACGGCCGTCGGTCGACTGATCCGCCGGGCTTACAGGGACAGGCGCCCGGAGCGGCGAAACCCCGCCTACATTTCTGGAGCCCAACGTGGCGGCCACGGTCACGTCAACGGGTTCATAAACTCAACGGGTTGGCACGTACCGCCGAACCCAACGGCACACACGATGAAGTTGTATGTCGTCAATCGCAAGATATGCAAGAGGACGCTGGGGACACGCTGGTGACACAGAGTATTCTTTTGCAGAGTCATGGAACGGTTCCGGGTGCTGGGATCTGTGGAGAGTTTTGATGGCCAACAAAACTTGGACGAATGGATCCAGATGCTTGGAAGAGCCGCCGAGTTCGCCGGATGGACAGCCGAACAGACATTCAAGGCCGCCATGTTCCGTCTTCGTGGTGAGGCTGGAGAGCACGCCGAGCAGCTGAAGACTGAAGGCAAAATAACGACGTGGAAAGAGCTTCAAGAAACTCTGAAAGAAAGGTTCAATACGGCCGGCAAAGAGCAATGGCACCAGTATTTACTGAATACAGGAACACAAGGAAGCAAAACGGTACAGGAATGGGCGCAAACGGTCAGAAAACTGTCGCTCTTGGCGTTGGGGCCAGAATGGCAGGAAATCAAGGAGGAAGAAGGAGAGGAGATGGAAGACAATGCAGCAGCAAAAGCCGAAAGGACGACACGAAAAGAAGCTCGGAAAAGAATGGTAGACTACACGCGTAAGTCAAACTTTGTGAGAGGACTGCGCAGTAGCTTGCGTCAGATGGTCTGGAGAAACAAATGCGAGACCTTTGATGAAGCTGTGAAAATTGCAGGAGAAGAAGAGGCGGTAGAAGCCAGCCACCGTGAAGAAGAGGTGTTAAGCTGCTACAAAAGAGACCTGCCAAACATCACCAATCCAGGGATAGTGGAACAAATAGTAGCTGCTCTCGAGATCCGCGAGGAGAAGAATAAAAAGAAGGAAGGGAGCCAAGTAGAAATTGAGAATCCAATGGAGACGGCAAGAGAGACCCTGAGAAGCGATCGATCGAGGAAGGCCCGACGAGAGAAGACCCCGGAATCAGAAAAGGAATCGGAGGAGGAAGACGGAGAGGAGGAGCAGTACCTGCCGAGGCGGCAACAACCCCGGTATAAGTACCAGAACCTGCCGCACTCTGCACAGAATGGAAGAAACATATATGCACGAGGGCATCAGCAATACAACGATCAACTCCCTCTACCAAGACCGGACCCAAGAGTAGCAAGAGGAAACGAATGGAGCCGACAGGCATAGAAGGAGCGATGGAATACGGGCGCTGGATGGAACGGAGGAAGGCAGCGGAACTATGAAGTCCAAGGGACCTGCTTCAACTGCCAAAGGCCAGGTCATTGGAAGCGCGAATGCCCACTTCTTCAAATGCGACCGCAGGGAAACGGATATCGCCGGCTGAATTAGGGGGTCAGTCGGCGCAGATACAAACGAAAGCCCCCTGGCCAGTTAAACACCACCAAGTCGCAACAACGAGGTCTAAGAAGACACCGCAGGCTTCCAGAGAGGGGCCAACACGATCTGCGTCTGACACCCCGATAACCCCGAGACGGCACCAGGATGACTATGATCGGAAACACGCAAACATCATGCAGACGGAAGCACGAGAGACGACGACCACCGCACAAGTACTGTCGGCACTGAGGCATGTACGAACCTGCACCTGTCACATCCTGATAGAAGGAGTGAAAGCGTTGGTCTTGATAGACACAGGCTCTATGGTGACCCTAGTCAATGCAGCAATGTTAAAGGGGCACCCAGGAGTACCAGTGGAACGACCAGTAGACGTGATTCTGAAATCGGCCTCCGGACACGAAATTCCAATCACACATGAAATAGCCCTGAAATTCAGCTTCGGTCAAGAAACTCGCAACCATGTGGCCTACATATGTCCCAACATCCCCCAAGACGCAATCATCGGATTCGACTTTATTCGTCAAAACAATGTGCGCATAGACGCTTCGGACCAATCAATTCAATTGGCCGAATCAGGAAGAATACCTCTGCAAGGTGCGGAGGCAACTGCTGGAGAAGGCCTGGTAGGTCTGTACGTAACCCAAATCAGACCCCGAAACGACAGAAATGGGCAAAACGAACCCGGTCTGGCAAGGGAGCGAAAGGAGGTGGAGCTGGAGAGACGAATGAGACGACAGGAACAAAACGGAAGGAACATCAACCTCTCCCATCATCAACTAGGGACCAGGCACCAAGAGTGCAGCTCTGGACCAGCAACAGATGAAAAAGCCGGGGTGCAAGAGGAAGACAAGACCCGTCTCGTCCCACCTCATCATCAACCCAGGACGAAACAAGAACGCTGCCCTCCACTAGAAACAAGTGGTGAGAGACGGCCGAACACGCAAGAGGAGAACCAAACGGACCACGAGCCAGAGACACGGGGAGAGGAAACTGCCGATAGTCCACCCCAAGCTGCCACTGAAGCCATCAACATCGGACCTGTCTCACCGGAAGCCAGAAGTCGGCTCCTCCAGCTTGTCAGCGACTTCTCCGACTGTTTCGCTGGAAACGGAGAACTTGGCAGATGTGACCTGATCCAGCATCGAATTGAACTAACAACAGACGTACCGGTGCGAAGGCCAGCATACAAAGTGGCACATAAGGACAGAGAAGTTATCGAAACGGAAGTGCGAGAAATGCTGGAAAAGGGGGTAATCGAGCCTTCCGTCTCCCCGTACGCAGCCGGCGTCGTCCTGGTCCCGAAAAAGTCCGGAGAAACTCGATTCTGCGTTGACTACCGGGGTCTCAACAAGGTCACCAGAGCCGACCATTACCCCATGCCACTGGCACGAAGCGAAATTTTCGACACTTTGGGAGAGGCAAGGGTTTTCAGCTGTCTCGACTGCCAGCAAGGGTATTGGCAAGTTGGCATCGCCGAAGAGGACCAACACAAGACTGCCTTTCGATGCTTCCTAGGACTATTTCACTTCAAAAGACTGGCTTTCGGACTCAAGACAGCTCCTGCAACATACCAACGGCTAATGTCACACATCTTGTCTGGCTACACCGGAAAATTTTGCCATTGCTTCATAGACGACATCATCTGCTTCTCAGAGACATTCGAAGAACACCTAGAGCACCTTCGACTCATCTTCACTCGCCTCAAGGAAGCAGGCATCAAGCTGAAGCCCTCAAAGTGTACCCTGGCGAAAGAAAGGGTGCAATACCTGGGCCATGTCATCTCGCCAGGGGAGATCCGGCCCGACCCGGGCAACATCTCCAAGATCCGTGATCTGAAACCACCGGAAACTGTGAGACAAGTCCGAACGTTCCTCGGGATGGCCTCCTACTACCGGACCTTCGTCAAGGACTTCAGTCGGCGCGCGCAACCCCTCACAGAGCTGACCAAGAAGCAGGTGACGTTCCGCTGGGGACCAAAGGAAGAAGAGGCCTACGAAGACCTGAAAAAGGCCCTGACAGAAGAACCCGTATTAACTCTGCCAGATTTCTCAAAACCATTCGTACTGATGACAGACGGCAGTTCTACGGGGCTCGGGGCGGTGCTGGGGCAACAGCACGAAGGAGAAACCAAGGAGAGGGTGATCGGCTATGCGTCAAGACGAACCAATGGGCTGGAGGAAAACTACTCGGCCTGCGAGGTAGAGTGTGTAGCACTGGTGTGGGCTGTTCGTCATTTCCGGGACTACATTCTGGGGCGTGCCACGGAGGTCATTACGGATCACTGGGCCCTGAAGTGGCTACAAGATCTAAGGAACCCAAATCCACGCCTGCAGAGATGGAGGATGGCGCTTCAGGAATATGACCTGACCATATCACACAAGTCTGGCAAGCTACACAGGAATGCAGATTTCTTATCAAGGATGTACGAAGAGGAGCGACAACGGGAGAAACAGGAAGGAGAAGAGAAGCCAGACGGGAGCCCCGGAAGAGAGAGACAGCCGCACGTGAGGGAGGTGACAGCAGTCCTCACGAGAAGCAAAACAAAGGCCAGTCGACGGAGACGGCGGGCGACCGAAGGCAAAGAGTTCCGGACCAAGCGCCAAACCTGCTCAACACGACTCAGCGGCCCAAGATATGGACGGGGAAGACACCAGCGCCCAAGAGCTCAACCAGGGCGAGAACGCTAAGGAAGAACTTCGCCCGTTTCCGGACGGACGGCGGTTCCTGGAAGAACATCAAAGGGAAGATGATGACTGCAACCAGCTGAGACGAACGGTGAAGGAGGGCAACGAGCCACCACCGTGGGCAAAATCGAGTAGGTTCCGGATCAGCGATGACAACATATTGGAACGAGTACAAACAAATCGGCAAGGGGAGGAAAGGTGGCAGATCGTGCTGCCACAAAGTCTGGTGAAGGCCGCCGTTCAAGACGCGCACGCTGGCCATCTGAAGGTGGGAAAAACCTTAGGCAACCTAAGAAGAAGCTTCTTCTTTCGAAGAATGTATACCATCTGTGCTCAGTACATCGACAGCTGTCAGACGTGCCAACAGAAGGACAAGGGGAGGGTGATGAAGGCACCTCTGGGAACGATGCCTCGACCCTTGGGTGCGTGGCATACGGTAGCAGTGGACGTTCTAGGACCTCTACCACAGACGAAGACGGGAAAAAGGTGTGTCATAGTTTTGACCGACTATCTGACTCGCTTTGTGCTCGCCATCGCGACAAAGGATCAGACAGCCGAGACAACCGCAGACGTCCTGATGGAAAAGTTCTTAGAGTATGGGCTGCCGGAAAGGCTGATCACTGACAACGGACCAAACTTCCGTTCGAAGCTGGTGGAACAGATGTGCAAGCTACTACGCACTGCTCATCTGTTTACGACTCCGTACCATCCCCAGTTTGATGGCCTCTGTGAAAGGTTCAACCGGACACTGGCCTCAATGTTGCGCGGTTTTGTAGCCGAACATCAGAGAGACTGGGACGTGTACCTGCCATTCATCACGCACGCCTACAGAGCGGCGTCACAAGAAAGCACCCGTGAGACGCCCTTCTTCTTGATGTTCGGCCGTCCGTGTCGCGAACCTCTAGATCTGTGGCTGGGCGCATCGAAGCACAGTTACCCGGATGCAGCCCAAGAAGTGGAGGAAAGAAAGCCACTGATGGTCTCTAGAATGCACACAGCGTTCGAAGCCGTACAGTCCCAGCTTCAGGAGACTCACGACAAACAGAAGGGCTACCACGACAAAACCAGCAAGGAGCGACACTTCCAGGCGGGAGATGAAGTCCTTCTGCTGGATGAACGAGTGACAGAGGGACAGACGAAGAAGCTGCATGCCCCTTGGAAGCCCGGCTACCGGATTTTAGAGGTAGTAGGGCCACTAAACTACAAAATCGAACACCCCAGCCGCCGGGGCAGGATCTTGCGGGTTCATGTTAACCGGCTGAAAGCCCAGAAACCAGGATATGTTTGGCCGAGGGAAACATGTCCAGAGATCATGCAACCCAAACCACGAGAAACGGGGCCTCGCAGTCAACACCTCGAGCATTGGCTCCAGACAGAAAAGGCCAAGTACCGACCCTTCAAACAGGACCACTGGTCCAACCCAGAAGGATCAAGTGAAACGGGGGAAGAACATCTAAACACCACTAGCAGACCAGATATTAACCTTTTTGGGGAACTTCCTTTTCCCGAGACGGGTGGGGTAGTCGAAACAAACACCCGACCGGTACATGGGGCAACCCGCCGTCCGACGCAAACCAGTAGAACTCCAACCCGCCGACCCGCATTTGAGACACCAATTCTCAGGCGGTCAGACCGAATTCGTATGAGACGTGAGCACTACTAGCGGGACATCAGCAGCACTCAACACCTCTGCCTTCTTCTGATTTGCAGCCAAACAACGCATCATGGATAGGACGAGAGCAGCCGTTCTACTATGGATACTGGTCAGCAGCTGGAGGGGCGAGGCGGCAGCCGACAACGGAGACATCACGCCAGGGCTACGGAACGGATTACTGTTCCAGCCCCGAGGCCAGCTGACCCTAGCGACGGGGGTCTGGACAGCGGTGATCCGATACCAGCAAGGTGACATGCAGAGCCAAGCAAAAACGATTCAAGGAAAACTACAAGAAATTGACAAAACACTGGAGACAATGCAGGGAAGACAGAAAAATGAAGGTAATAATTCAGAAAGTTTGAGAGAGAGACAGTTCTTGGAAGAAATGGTAATAATGTGGCAGCGGGAAAAATCATGGATGGAGGCGGAGATTCATGCGGCGGAAACCGATATGCAAGAACTCCAAACAGAACTACAGCTGAGCCGACGTTCCCGGGGGCTGATCAACGCCCTGGGAGATGGCCTGAAATGGCTGTTTGGGACAGCTACAGAAGAGGACACCAAGCAACTACACAAACAAATTAAGGGAATAGAAGTCGGCATCGGAAAAATGCACCACATTGCGGAACTACAAACCACACTTATCGGATCTCTGTCAAAAACGCAACAAATGGATCGGCACAACATCGCACTACTGGCAAAGAAGGCGGCGGAACTGGAACTCACCCTGGTCAGCACAAGAGAAACGGACAACCTCATGATGAAAAACATCCGGAGGGAGCTTGACTTAAGCCACGTCATCACCTCAGCCATCCGCACTGCGAGCGCAGCAGTCATGACCTTCCGCCAGGAAGTTAGGCAAATAACAAGAGCAATGGAGCATACTCAACAAGGGAAGGTAACTCCAGCCATCTTACCACCACGGCTTTGAGACAACCATAGCGGCCATCAAGCCTTCAACTCCCGAAGAGTGGATCCCTGCTGTACCTCTCTCGAAAATCCCTGCAAATATTTACAAATTCCTGGACGGTATTGGCGGTACTTTTAGCGCAACGGACTGGAAGTTTCACATTAATTCCCCTTCACATTCGCCAATATAGCCATATTCCATCTCTTACGAAGTCACTTTCAATCCCAACCCACTGCCAATTCCTCCTCGCAGTGAAGACGCGCTATCAGCGGACTATTTTGCAATCTCAAAAGACCAGAGGCTTCACCTCGAAGCTCTTAACAAAGACATTGTGCAATGTCGGAAAGCAGGAAGAAGGACGATGTGTCACGAGCTGACACCACTGATTAAGGAAACCAGGGATGGATGCCTCTACCACGCCTTTCGGGACGACCGAGACAAGGCAGCGGAAGACTGTGAAAGGACGATGGTGCGACCAGAGCCTGAAATTTATGCTATCACAAGACAGAAATGGCTATATGTATTACCAACTGAAGAAACCTTCTCAATGCAGTGTACTGGGCGACCTCAGCCAACGAAAGGCTTCCGACTTCAAGGCACAGGAGTGTTCTCCTTGCCAGCAGGCTGTGCAGCAATGGGGGACCAATACATAATCCCGGCTCACCTCCACCGGCAAACCAACCAACCAAAAAACATGCCAGTAGGGGACCTGACCCATTTCAAAATAAATCTGGACCTCACATCAATCAGGAAACGTATCACAGGACTCAAACAAAGCAAAATCAATCAAACCGCGCTTCAGGAAATAATGAAAACGGATCCCAGCGGAGAAGCGGAGGACCCAACATTGGCCGACCTCCAGGAAGAAATGAAAGACTGGAATGCCGCTGACGAGACGGACGGAATGACAATAGTTAATCACACTTCTTTGACCCTCGGGGCTGTTGCTGCGCTAGGAGTCATCGGACTTATAATCTTCAGCTGTTGCCGGAAACGGAGGAACCCTGCTCCAAACGCTCAATACTCCCAACCACCTACGATCCCCTATCATGCAACTCCTTCCGCCCCAATGGATCCCGACCTATACACTGATAATCTAACCAAGCTGCAGAGCCGCGTAGCCCACCTGGAAGGAACCATATACGAGATGAAGAGGAGGATGGACAACATGGCCTCTCAAGACGCTGCAATGGAAGCGCTGAGGAAGAAATACGAAGATCTGGCCTGCCTGCTGTAATGACCAATCGCCAANAGAAGACGCTGCAAAGGAAGCGCTGAGGAAGAAATACGAAGATCTGGCCTACCTGCTGTGAGGACCAATCGCCAACGCTACTGGTCTCACCGCACAACTACACATCACTGGACGACAGGGATCTCGCCTGGTTCTCATCAACTAAGCTGCCACACCCGTGGTCGCTGGCTCTGGCTGCTGGTTGGGTGGTTCTAGGAGGAACCCCCCGCAGACAGCAACGGACGACGAGACGGAACCAGCCTGGTTCTCACCAACTCAGCTGCCACAACCGTGGTCGCTGGCTGCTGAGCGGTTGGTTACAGGAGGAACCCCCGCAGACAGCAACGGACGACGAGACGGAACCAGCCTGGTTCTCACCAACTCAGCTGCCACACCCGTGGTCGCTGGCTGCCGGTGGGGTGGTTCCAGGAGGAACCCCTCCGCAGACAGCAACGGACGACGAGGCGGAACCAGCCTGGTTGTCACCAACTCAGCTGCCACACCCGTGGTCGCTGGCTGCCATTGGGGTGATTCCAGGAGGAACCCCTCCGCAGGCAGCAACGGACAACGAGTCGGAACCGTCCCCATTTTTTCCCAGCTCTGTTTCAGCCCAAATGCATCGGCCATTCCCGATGTCACGGCCGAACCATCTGGACGTCCGCCGATCGTGCGAACAAAGGCGGCAGAAGGGGGACTACGATGAACGCCGGCAAGAACGGACTACAGCTAACTGAGGAACTTCAGGACATACCACCGGCTGCCAATTAGGAGCAGTAAGGAACCACGAGGGATGGGGGGGTTGACAGTTGGAGTTGTGTGTCACGGACGTATACCACAGCCGTGAAAAATGCCGGTAATTTGTTCATAGACATACGATGTTTAGTGTGAAGGAGTTGAGCGATAGGAAGAGCGAATAGATCGAAGTGTACAGTCGAATGCCAAATTGCAAATATGTATGTATTAGAGTTCACTATTTGGGAGGCCTGGGGGGCTGATACCTAGTCCTGGTATGTCCCCGACCAATCCCTGCCCTACATACCTTAATCGACATGAACATTGAGTGATTAGGAGATGTCACGCAGCAGGACACGGCATTCAGACCAGGACGGATAACAAGCAAGGACTCCAAATCATCAATACAGGGATAAAAGTTACATGCAAGTCGCGGGGCGCGACTTAAGGAAAATCGGTCTTAAAAGTAATGAGATAACATTTTTATTCGTGTCTCTCCTATGCAACGTAACCAGTTGTTACATACCCAAATTTGAGTATATTCGCCACAGGACGGAGCCATCCCGGACAGATATACGTAGACTAGTTGGGTCTGGAAAGTCCCCAAAACGACGAAAACACGTCTCCCTCCCGCTCCCTCCCCGCGAGGGTGAGCTGCGCCGGCCAGCCGGGCGCAATCTGTATCAATGGAAAATCGCACAAACAGGCGCAGACCCGGTCGCAGTATAGGCTGACCAAAATAGGAAAAAGCCAATCATCCGTGATGTGTAACAAGAAAAGTGCTCGGGAAAACCAGCACCGGGCCAGCCAAGCCCAGCGGGTTGTTCAATAACCTCCTGCTGTAGCCACTCTCCAGGTGAAAAACAGGTGGCCGGAACCCTCGACGAAAATACGGGTCAAATGGTATGAGATAACAGCTCATGATTCGATTGTTTTCCGCCCCATTGTGACAAAGTAATTATAAATTCCCCATAATAACCCCAAAACACCTCACCCGTGCAGTGTAGTGACCTATGTGCTCTCCGACGACTGACCTGCCTTCGATATCTGTTTTTGCACGGGTCGGGGGCAGGGGCTTGGGATTCCGGGTTGGGCGGGTGTTGCAGTTGCAACCCTGAAATTTTGAGGGGTGCAACTCACCTTATTTTGCCACCCCCTGAATTCCTGGAGGCCCCTTGCATTAAAAGTACTGAATTCATCCAACAGCTGCTTGATATACCACGCGAAGCGCGGTAACTGGGTACAAGACCACGCAAAGCGTGGTCTTTAAATAGTTTAAATCACTTTAGAGGTTCTTCAGGGCTACCAGGGCCCTCTCTGAAAGACCAAAGGGCACTTGGACGTTCACAAGAGCCAAGAGCTCATGTTAGAGGGGCAGAGGCGTAGTCAAGGGGGGTTCCTGGGGTCCCTAGGGACCCCCCTTGGGCAATTTGGGCCCCTTGGATCCGACAAAACGTCTTTTGAGAACGTTTTCCGAGATCCCTTCAGACCTTTGCAACGACCTCAGATCAGACTATCAGACTCAGGCCCCCTGTAACCGACAGAGGGCCCCATGAGATCGAAACAGGGCCCCATGAGATCGAAACAGGTCCTCCGAGATCGAAACAGGTCCTCCGAGACCGACGAGGCCCCCCTTTTCAAGGCCGACCACAGAGGGCTCCTTCAAGCCGACCACACAGGGCCCCTCAAGCCGGCCGTAGAGGGCCCCATTCAAGTGACCGACAGAGGGCCCCACTTCAAGCGACGACAGAAGCCCCCTCAAGCGACCAACAGAGGGCCCCCTTCAAACCGACGGACAGAGGGGCCCCCTTAAGCCAACGACAGAGGGCCCCATCAAGGCCGACCGACAGAGGGCCCCCTCAAGCCGCCGACATAGGGCCCCCTCAGACCAGACCGGACAGAGGGCCCCCCTTCAGACAGACCAAACAGAGGCCCCTCAGACAGACCGACAGGGCCCCTCAGACAGACCGACAGAGGGCCTCCTTCAGACAGACCGACAGAGGCCCCTCAGACAGACCGACAGAGGGCCCCCTCAGACAGACGACAGAGGGGCCCCTCAGACAAGATCGACAGAGGACCCTCTCAGACAGATCCGACAGAGGGCCCCCCTCAAGACAGGACCGACAGAGGCCTCCTTCAGACAGACCGGACAGAGAGCCCCTTCACGACACACCGGACAGAGGCGCCCCTCAGACAGAACGACAGAGGGCCCCTCAGACCACACCGACAGAGGGCCCCCTCAGACTGAAACGACAGAGGGCCCCATCAAGCCGACCGACAGAGGGCCCCCTCAGACAGACCGACAGAGGACCCCCTCAGACAGACCGACAGAGGGCCCCTCAGACCAGTCCGACAGAGGGCCCTCAGACAGACCGACAGAGGGCCCCTACAAAACAGACGACAGAGGACCCCCCTCAGGACAGGACCGACAGAGGGCCCCTTAGACAGGACCGACAGAGGGATCCCCTCAGACAGACTGACAAGAGGGGGGGGGGGGGGGGGGGGGGGGGGGGGGGGGCCCCCTCAGACAGACCGACAGAGGGCCCCTCAGGACAGGAACGACAGAGACCCACCCCTCAGAACAGACGACAGGAGTGCCCACTCAGACAGAACCGGACAGAGGCACCTCAGAAGACCGACAAGAGGGCACCCCTCAAGACAGACCAACAGGAGGGCCCCTTCAAGCCGATCGAAGGTTCACCTGACCGACCGGAGAGGTTCCATTTGGCAAGACCACTAGACGAAAAATAAGTGGGCCCCTGGGCCTACCCAAGGGGGGCCGCGGGGTGGTTTCAGGTCCCTTGGATATGCCCTTGCCTCTCGCTTCACAAGACCTCTTTACGAACTGCCTTTATGACTAATTTTCGTTTGAATGCCCTCCGTTCACATTATCCTATTACGATCATTAAATCCTATGACGAGTTTCCGGTCACAAAAACATATTTGTACTTAAAATTGCGTTTAATAAATTTCAAAAAAATTTGGAATTTCAAAATGTTATCTCACATAATCTATAATTTATGATGATTGTTATGATATATAAGGTTTATATGACTCATATTATTTAGATAAGAGATTTCGCACACTGAAAAAATCGAGGTTTACGCAATACCAAAAAGATGCCTAAGGTTAAAGCTATTTAACAGACGGGACAGAAAATTTAACATTGTGAAGCTACGGCCCAGATAACCCCCAAAACATATTTTCCTCAAACTATGAGAAACGGAGTACTATTTTTGGGTCGATCTGACATTGGCTGCACGGGGTGACCTCAAGTCACGTGACCTTGAAGTCAAGGAAGCAACCTTGCATGGGTCAGGCTGTTATGTATATCAAATAACAGCTCGATGAGGCAAATATAATGCTTGTTCAGTTAAGCTCTCCAACACACTTACGTGCAAAGCTATTATCATATACGTGCTGGTGACAATTATTTTTCTTAAATCAAAAACATAAATACAATATTTAGAGAAAAAGTCTATCTCCAATATTTTTAAAATCGATGGCATATATATTTAAGATAATGCTTGCAAGGAGAAACATCATAATTTGTAGTTGCCACATTATACAAAATTGATTTGACTTAAAATCAAGTTTGAAAATGTCAAAATGTTGGAATTTTCGAAAAATGTTATATACATTCATTTATGGTTTATGGGGAATGGATTTTTTATTGAATTTTAAAAAAAACATTAGGGGTAAAAAGGCCAAGGTGGGGAAAAAGGGGAAAGGGAAAGCGTGTTTAGAATCACAACCATTCTAGTTGACTTCCATATTTTAGATGGGAGTATCGCCCGCTAAAATTAAGGTTTTAGCAAAATTCGGGATAATGCCTTTGTGACTATAACTAAAAAAACCGTTTGACAGACGGGGCTGAAAATACCACAGCTTAAATCTACGGCTCAGATAACCCCTTAGATATAGTTTTTTAAATCTGAGATATAGGGTGTTATTTCGAGATTTGTTTGGTCAACCGGTCATGGAATGCCCCAGGTTTGAAATATGAATCGGCACGAGAGCACACGTGCGCATTGACTGTACCCCTATAATGAGTAACACATTAAATAGTTTTTTACGTGGTTATACCCTTAGTATGCATAGTTTTAGTAACATTCAGCTGAATGCAGATGTAAGAAGTAAATGCGCTTTCCCTGGGACTCCCAGGGGAATTCCTAAAGCCTATGCATACTAGGGTATAACCATAAGTGTAAATACTTAAGGACTTTAGTATTTACACTATGGTATAACCACGTAAAACTATTTAATTGTTACTCATTATATGGTACAGTCATATGCGCACTTGTGGCTCCGTACCGATTCCATATTTATCAAACCTGTATTTTACCTTTACCAGAGCGCGTCAGCTCGGTCATCGCCAGAAAGCGTTTCACTGATAAAATATTGTTGGCCTAAATACGAGGGAAATACCTTGTGACATTTTTGATGGGGTCGCTTTGCACGAGGCGCGCCCTGGTTTCTTTGCCCCCATCAGAAAAATGCCTTCGCGCCCCACTTTGATGGACCTGCTTCGGCGGCTGGCAAATCCAGCCCGGACAAAGGGACTGTCACTGCGCCACGGATATCCGTTTTTTTTTTTTTTTTTTTTTTTTTAAACAGTGCGCTAATGATGTCATACAGGGACTGAGTGCACTAAGCAACGGCCTTCTCAAAATGTCGTTTTGTAGGGCCTTCATCTCCATTTGGGCCCCTCTGAGCGCCAAGGACCCTGGAATCAGGTCGGACCCCCCTTGTCCAGATCCTGGCACGCCCCTGACTTGCACCGGTCATCGATATTTACTGATCCGAAGAATATATTGATTAAAAACTACCTTAATTTCAATATTTGTCATCATAGCGAGATGCGCAATTCAGGAAAAGTTTGTATCTGAGTCTTGGTTTCCAAATATTAAATTTCGTTTCCACCGACTAAGATTAAATTTTTTACACCGCTTTCGCACGTTACATCAGTCGCCATCGTCATTAAACGAAGCATCGTTCATCGTCTTCGGTTCGTTGTAACTGTAAATGGATGAATTAGCATGTTTAGCCTTTTTATTCTCTAACAAGGCCAACTGCCTATGTTTCTGTTTTTTTAGGCAAAACACATAAAAATTTTCGCGCCACGTTCGCGGCGCAAATAACAAATACCAACATTGACATTAAATCCACATTACAAATTCTGCAAAGCTTTACATAGCCACGTGGAAAAAATTTCGTAATTTTTTCGTCCTTCAGCCCATCCCCCCTAAAAAAAATTGATTCAGCGACGCCCTGGGTGCAGGCTGACAATTTGAAATTGGTTTTTGCTTAGTGTGTATACTGTAAGGCAATGTCGGAAAAATTAGAAAACTTGCAAGTATCAAAAAGTTGAAACACTTAAAAAAAGTCAAAATAAAGAAAATAATTGGAAATCGTGTGGATGCCAAAATAAAGTGACGACAATCCGGGAAGAAATTTCGAAAATTAGGCGTAGGTAATGTCCACTAAAAACGGTTTCCCCAAAGGGCCGGTCGGATCCGCCCTTGCTGGGAAGGGCCCCCATTTGTAGGGAGGGCCCCCCATGGCGACTTTGCACCCCCTCCCGAAATTTGAATCCGCAGCCACTGGGTCGGGGCGAAGTGGCATTGCAAGGCTAGCCGCCGAGCAGCACAGCCCGCAAAGGCGATCGCCGCCGAAAACCCCGTTACATATGTAACCCACGCTTGAGCTGGTTGTCTTGAGCAATTTCAATTCAATGCACCTTATAAATTATCCTCCAGCTGGCCATTTTACCGAACGCCTAAGATGGGATTTTCAGTTGTGTGGAGCCTCTACTAAAAATGTTTTACAATTTAGGCGAGCCTTTGCATGTCGTAAAGTCACTTTTGTCATAAAACCGTACCGCCATTTTATTTTGATTGTTACACTATCTAGACGCTTTTCGAAAATGTAGAGCACACACTCATACTAAATTTGAAAACATGACAAATAAACTCTACACCCATGCAAAGTTCAGAGAGCATTCAGTGTGTATGTTCATACGTTATTTGTGTTCTTTGTTTATGCTACATACGTGTTTACTGACCTATATGTGTCATTTTTTTTAAAATAACGTCGACAAGTTCGTGTCATGGATACATGTATCGAAAATGTAACGAGCTCAGAATGCACGTTACCTGTATATCGCAATGGTGCATGATATGTATTTGCTGAAACGCGTACCGTATCAAGGAACAATATGAATGCTGAACTATGCATTAAAGGTATAGTGTATGTCCACTATGAACGTTGCACGGTCGTAGTCCGGCCGGTGTGGCCCAAAACACGTAAATACACCCTAACGAGCATTTGCATTGCATTACACTTACGAAGTAGCCACATACACATTTGCCACATGTCCAATCAGCTACTTTACCTACATAATGACAATCAGGCACGTCGCATGTTTATAAGTTGCATGTTATGCTTTTAGTGACAACATGCAGAGAAATAAATGCCACCACTCTATTTCTAAGACAAAACCTGTCTAGCAGATGCCTTTTTGTGTTTAGATTAATTTATTTCAAAGTTTGACCTTTTCTTATATGACCTGATGGCTGACATTGAAGTTAGCTTCACGTAAGGGTCATTGTATGGGGTCAGGTTGTAAACATGAATACTTCCATCGTATTATACGGGTAAATTTCGTGAATGCGTTAGATTGATCACATTGCGAGCTTTCGATCGCCGCTTTGCACGTCTCGCTGCGGTCATCGGTTCGGAAGATACGAGAGGGGTAAAATTTACCCCCTACGCCGCGCGTTTGGCTGGATACCCCTACGCCGCGCGCGTTACTATTTTTCTGAGATATACACTTTTCCACTTTCCAGTGTGGTCTTTATTACGTCCTATGCTGGCTTCAAACATAGTTTATATTCAGTGATAAGGCACCTTATCAGCGGTTAGGGGCGCCAGAACGGAGGAGCTCGCGGGGGACGGGCGGGGGGTCGGCCGGCGGTTCCCTCAGTCAAAAACACGGTAGGGACAAAAGGGGAGATTTGGGAGGACCGAGACTAGGGAGCGGTCAGCGGATGGGGCAGTCGAACGACAGAGAGCTGCTGTGGGGAAGTGGAAAGCTCACGTGGAGCGATTTTTCGGGATATGCTCGATTCCTGCGAATTCCGCGTCATCTCTCTCCCGTACGGTTGTGGGTGGGTCGACGTGTTGTGTAGCGGACGTAAGTTGGTTTTCGAGAGCGGCCCAGAAGGATGATAATTCGGAAAGACAGCGACGTGCCAATGGAAAGCTGCTGACTTTCCCTGACATGCCTCAGGCACGGTTGGGTGACTCGTCGCGCGGTTGAGTTACACCAGTCGCGGTTCTGCCGCCGCAGGCATGCATGAAGGTCAACAAACTGTGGAGTATTCGTATCTGTTGCGGCATCCCACATTTCTGAGCGTTTCGTTTCGACAGATGGATAAATAGCTGTGGTTCTGGTCCCGAAAGCTCGTAGGGAGGACGAGGAGGACGCGGTGGATCGGCGGTCAGGAACATAAAATGGGCACCGCTGCCGGTCCCCGTGTGGCTTGCGGCACGGGCGGAGCTCGGACTGCCGTCTGTTGACCACCGAGCGGCACGACGACTGCGCAAACCGGCGACACTACGTCGGCTCAGACGCTGACGACAAGCCGAGGCCGGTCCCGGCTCGGTGCTGGAGTATGTGGGGAGAGTCACCAACATCCTGACTCAAACCACATAGCATTTTCCGCAGTGCGGTCTGCAAGTGACCAGTTATCTGGCCTGGCTTCTGAGCCGTAGTACGGGCCGCACGCTTCGGGAAGTGTGGGCCGCGGACAGCAGGGCTCGACAGGCTATGGCGCTCCGTCCAAGGGACTTCCTGACATCGCTCGACCTGGACCAGTTCCTGCCGCAGGGTCAGGGGCCAGGCCGCTCGACGCAGGCAGTAGGCAGTGCCAGGGGCAGTCAGATCTGTTTTCGTTTCGTCCGCGGGAACGGATGCAGCTCCCCCTGCCCGTGAGGGACGGGTCCCACCGCTTCGCCGCCTGTGCGCCTCCCCACAGCACCCCACTGAGCACCACGGCACGGCTCAGCACGCCGGCCGGCAGCTCGGACCCACCGCGACCGGTCTGTACGCCAGAGCACCAGCAGGCCGGGGTCAGGTGCGGCATTGACCCACAAGATGTCACACCGCAGCGCAGACTGGCGCCACCTGCCCACACGGATATACACATCGGCCGGCTGGACGACATGCTCCGGAAATGCCATTTGGTGCAGCCAGCAGCCAGGAAGATTGTCGTTGAGCGCTTGAGTGAGGGAGCAGACATTGGCTTCAGGGGGGACATTGGCGGACGGTTCCTACAGAACAACCGTTCCGGCAATTTAAGAGTGAGTGGCGTTACCGCGGCGATCACACGCGAAGTGAGAGCCGGCTATACCCGGGGCCCGTTTCCGGTGCCACCCCTGGATAATTTGGTGATCAATGCCCTCAGTGCGCGCGAGAAATCGAGCGGAGCCGTGCGTCTCATTTTGGACCTCTCACAGCCGGCGGGAAGTGCAGTGAACGACGGTATTGACCCAGAACAATTCAGAGTTGTATATACATCAGTTGACGAGGCTATACGTTTGATATTTGCTGTTGGGGGAACCGGGGCGCAGATGTTCATAGCTGATATAAAGGATGCATTTAAACTCATTCCAGTGCGACCGGAACAATGGCGTCTATTAGGTTTTTGGTGGCAAGGTGGCTACTACCTCCAAGTATGTCTGCCGTTCGGAAGTCGCAGCAGTCCCCGAATTTTTAATGATTTTGCGGACTGTCTCGAGTGCCTTTTCCAAACAGCAGCCAGGGACACGCACGTCCGTCACTATTTAGACGATTTCTTTGGAATTGAACACAGAGACGCTCAGGGTGCCGAGGACGTCAGTCCCGCCAGGCGTACCCACGTCAGTCCAGACAGGCGTACCCACGTCAGTCCTGCCAGGCGTACCAACGTCAACCAACNCAGCCGGGTGTACTGGATGTCCCTGTCGGTGCCGGCCTGCGCCAAGCTCTGTGACAACACTCCCCAGTGTGAGGGCTTCAGCTGGCACGGCCAGTACCAGCGCTGTCAGCTGCACACAGAGGAGGGGAAAGAAGAGACTCTCAACGCACAGTGGACCAGCTATCGACGAACGGCGGACAAAACCAACGCCACCCGAGGAGCCCGCTACCTGTTTAATTTACTGGATGATGCGACTCCCTGCGACATCTATAGCTGATCACGAGAAGCTGTCGTCCAAGACCAATTAGCCAGGTGCACCAGCACCGCTCGGCGCGGGCAGCTCGCGGCGCCCAGTGCGGCAAGCAGTCGGTGTTCTACATGCCGCCCCGCAAGGGCAGCTCCACGGCGCACGTGGTGGCAGCAGGGGCCCGGTTAGGCGCAGTTCCCCGTGGCAGGCGCACATCAAGGTGCGCCGCGGCGGCTACTGGGTGCACCACTGCGGCGGCGCCGTCGTTTCGCCGCAGCACATCGTCACGGCCGCCCACTGCATGGTCACGCACAACCGCGACCAGTACCTGGTCGTGCTGGGTGACCACACTCTGGAGACCCGCGAGCAGTACGAGATGGCCTACCCGATCGACAAGATCGTCATCCACCCGGCCTACAACAAGCCGGGCAAGCGACATGACCTGGCCGTGCTGCGGCTACGCGCCGGCTCTAACAAGAAGTCCGTGTACAGCGCGCTCGTGGCGCCTGTGTGCTTGCCGGCGGCGTTCGAGCGGCCGGCAACCGGCACCGAGTGCGTCGTCTCCGGCTGGGGCCTGACCAACGCAAACGACGACGCCAGCCTGGCGTCGACGCTGCTGGCCGCCCGCGTGGCCGTCATCTCGGAGAAGCGCTGTGGCTCTCCTAAGGTGTACGGCGGCAAGCGGCACTTCTTCCCGGATGGCACGCTGTGCGCCGGCTACCTGGGCGGCGGCGTGGACGCCTGCAGCGGTGACAGCGGCGGTCCACTGCGTCTTACCAGCTGGACGCCGCTTCCGTGTTGGGTGTCGTGTCCTGGGGCGACTCGTGTTGCAGGTGTAAACAAACCGGGGGGTGGTACAACCGGTGTGGCGCAGTTACACCGAATGGATCCAGCAAAAAACCTCTCAACTTGCAGTATTATGGAAACGGGTGGATGGTGTCGGTGACATTGGTGAAAGCTTTATATTGTATATTGAGGTGTGAGATGTGTGATGGTGTGCTGTGTAGACCGTGTCTGTCCACTTCCTCGATACAACCGCTGCGCGCCTGTCGGTGCTGAACGCAGTGGAATTCAATGCAATTACGGTATCTCTCGTCCCCGGTATCAGTGGCGAGGGTATAATAGTTTGCAATTAATTCCACTGCGTGCAGCACCGACAAAGCGCCTGTTGTGTCGAGGAAAGTAGACAGGACATATGGTCTGCACTGTACATGCACTACACTTGATAATTATGTAATAATATTGTGTGCCGTGTGTAAGTGTTTCGCCTTTGAAGAAACAGCCGAGGAGGGAAGAGCGGTAGAGAAAACGCAGACACCATGACTAAAAATAATTAAAACAAAAATGGAGCGACGATCTGTTGCCCCAGAAAGTCCGCAACACGCTATTTGTATGGTTGCCTAACTGCCCATCTCTGGTAGAAGCTTTATCTCGAAGATTGTTAATAAAAGGGTATGTCGTTGAACAATCAAACTTACTATGTAAAGAAAGTCTGTCCTTCTGTCTGTCTTTCGTCATCTAATTTTTCCTTATACTATTTTAAGTACGAAAAGTATGGAAGTTTCGACACTTAAATTGAATAGTATCTAAAAAATGATTTGCAGATCGCATGACAACATGTGTGTATCTTATTATTGCTCCCTACATTTCCGCAAATCAAACAGTCCTTCCCACAAGTAAAGATAATGTCTGGCTGTGTTTAAGAAAAATACGCACACAACTTTCCACCGATTTGAATACCGCCGTCCGCCCTCTGATGGGTGGAATTTGAACTATACGCCACCAGCGAGGCACGGGTTGTGGTTTGTACACACCAGCGCCATCTATATAGAATATCAATTGCGCTCAATGAGCACACCAGCGAAACCTTTAGCACGGAGAAGGGGTTTAGCAGCTAACGTAAAAAATATAGCCGTTTGCACAGAATTGAGAAGTCTTAAAGTCACAAACCACGATCCCTTGACGGGTGAGTACCTCGGTAATATGAAGAATAAAAAACGTAAAAACGCAGTCTGTATGGATAGATTGTCCAGCGGAGCGGACAGGTTAGCTTACGACTTAGTTAGTATAGAGCTATGCTATTTGTCCATTTGTCTTATGCGTAAGCAAAAGCGGACCACCATTCTGTTGGTGTGATGTATGTATGTGCGTGCGTGCGTGCGTGCGTGCTGTTAAATGAGGCCGCCCTATTCCCTATTCCGTGCTGGGGGCAGACTCTGCCCGCCCCAGTGTTTTTCGCTTGCCGCTTCAAAAACGTTAGGCCTAGCGTCTTGATACTTTGTAACCTTTCTTCAAATTAAATGACGCGTGTTGTGCCACAATTTTGAGATAAAAAAAAAACAGACAAGCAGAGGCGGTGCCAGGCTTATGTTTTTTGGAAGGGCGTAACCAATGCGGTTGTGTGGCGCATATTTCCTTCGTAGTTTTCGGTGAAATTATTGCGTCAGAAAAGTTGGCACTGCAATATACATCACATTTTTTTTTTTTTTTTTTTTGGCAGAGGCGCACTCAAGTACATAACATGGGGGGCAATACCTACCATTAAATTAGGTCAAATTACACACAAGTATGATCATAAAAAACGCTACGCAAATAGTGTTCCCCACGTTGTTTACCTGCATCTGCCTATGCACAATATGTTACATTTAACCAATTACTTCACATATGACCACAAGTGTCGTTCATATGTCGACCACAAGTGTCGTGTTGTTCGTATAACGAACAGCACACATGTATTACCAGAAAATCCCTTCCCATTTTACATACCGTGAATACGCATCTGATTTTTGACTTTGTTACTTGTCCTTTTGATATGTTGTAGCTCAGTGCATTCCAAGCTCAAAAACGTTTTTGGCATGAAAATTGTCGCCTTACCAATATGACCACAATGACGTTTCAAAACACAAAAAAATCGTAATTTTTTTTGCACCCTGGCCCAGGGCCTCGGCTAAGCAGTCCTCCACTGGGGGGCAAATTTGAAAAAACCATCTGCTAAGACATAATGGTTTTAAAGAAAAGCAGACAGAGCCCAAAGCACAGAGGCCTAAAGCCAGTCGGGACGGAGATGCTATTTTTCCGGGATGGGGGGGAGGCCACGTCCAGTGTAGAATCATATGTCGTGTCTCCGCTTCTCAGTCCAATTTGTTGACCGGTGCAGAGGGAAGGGGGGTAAGGAGGAAACACGAGCGGGGGTTAGGCAGAATCCGCAATTATATACATAATCTAGTGTTAATATGACCGTCCCTTCGCCACTCCCACATCTTTCCACATCGCCAAAAGGAATAAAACGGAACAATAGACATGTTTTAATGTTCGCACGTGGCAAAACAGATAAGCGTAAAAAAGAACAGAAATAAAGAAACAAGTTCCATGGCAAACACCGAGCATACATGTCACTACAAAATCGCTAAAAATCTAAAGCACGACTCACGATCATCGCTGCACAAAGTCCACAGGACCATTTAGAATGTTCGGCGGATTCTTGGAAAACGAATTGGGGACCAAAAGAACCCGGAAACCGGAGCAGCACCCAGGGATCCCAAAAGCTGGGCCCGCTCAATACCAGGGCGGTCTCGAAGTTAACAGAATACAATAAGTCGGTCAGACATGGCTTTAAACAGCGAGTAAATCGAACATTATCGGCGACGGCCAGAGATTCTAAGCATGCTTCAACAGCAATTTCGTGAGACCCAGAAGCCCTCCGGGGTCGCGGGTCGGTCCTGCAGGAGGCAGAACACAAGCTTTAATCGTCAAGGCCAAGGGAGGGAAGGCATTCGAATGGAAACACCCCCCCAAACCCCCCACAGGGATAGGTAAGAAAATCGGCGCTAAACGCTGAATATGGGATAGGAGAAGTCAAACAGAATGGTCAACGAGTTCACAGAGACCACCATTAGCTGCTACCCAACATGTTATGGGTCAGAAGTTGATCTCGACGATAGGTCCGGTCGAGTAGCTCCCACGAATGATAAACACATATCTTAAACAAGGCAGATCTAGGAAACAACTTCGACGCCGAGTTAATCTCATACCACCAGATCTGTCCGGTCGTGTGATGTAAAATGAACGAAAGTGGGTTTTAGGTAAAGAGTGTGGTCAGAGAGTCAGTCCCAACGATTTTTAGAAGCTTGGTCCTTTCGCACCAGGATCACCAATGGCTGAAACTATGATAATCGAAATGTCAATGCCTGATCTCAGGCTAGAAGCAAGGAAAACCAGAACTTGCAAATAAAAACATAAAGTATCCGTGCGGGTAAGGCCTGCGTTCAAAACAGTGCACGCGCCACGCTGGCCATCTGAAGGTGGGAAAAACCTTAGGCAACCTAAGAAGAAGCTTCTTCTTTCGAAGAATGTATACCATCTGTGCTCAGTACATCGACAGCTGTCAGACGTGCCACAAACGGACCACCAGCAGCAGAGGTGATAAAGGCTACCTTCTGGGAACGTATAGACCTCGACCCCTTGTACGGGCATACACAATAACAGGATAGGCCAGTGGGACGGTCCCAGGGACCGTTGTGTCATTTTCTCCACAGACGAAGTATCGTGGAAAGGTGTGTCTCATAGTTTTCTGTGACCGACAAATCATGACTTACCTTAAGTGCTGTGTCGACAATACTTAACCATAATCTTTTTCGCGTGAGAGCGATAATCTATTATATTGATGCACGTATCTTTAGAGTGCGAAATCCATTACGTCATCCAATCTTGCTGAATTTCAGGCACTGTTCTCGGGGGCATTTGGCGCGATTTATAGCCCCACGGGTTCGTATCTCTTAGCACGTCCAATTGTGGGGCAGAAATGCGATCTGAGAGATGCGGCGAAAAGATACGTCTAAAGCTACGTCTAGCAATGCTTGTCAGACAAACCGGACCGAACAGTACTATTATTTCCCGCGGGTTCGAATGCTTTAGGAAGTTTGGAAAGAGAACCATAGATGTGCTATCAGTGACTCACTGCGGTCGCCATCTTATCTAGCTCTTACACCCAGACCTACAATCGTATGTCACCATACGAGTTTTGCTTCCCACTAGAGGGCCAAAATTGGTCACTGGAGGGGAGCGCCAGTCGTAAAACCTCGTAAGCTGGGTGGAAATCTCGGCCTAAACCCATCCACAGTTTATGGCCTTGTGGAAAGGTTTCAACCGCGCGCGCACAAAACTTGGGCAAATCTCTAAGTGTTGGCCGCTATCCGGCTGTTTGCCGGCATGCAAGTAACTATAGTAAAAAACGTCGAGACCTGAAGGAATTGGTTCGAAGCTAAAAAGACATCGCTGAGAAGGAAACCTGGTATGTTGCATCAACTCTGCTCATACGTATCTATTCCTAACGGTCACCCGCTCGTGAACGAATGCTAAATACAATCAGGAATGTCGGTCAGAGCGTGAGGGGTCACCAAAAAAAAATCAAGTTATCCCTAGCTTGGAGTAGGCGCCTTCTTCTTGGCAATATCCCTCCACTGTTGCGGGGGGGGGGGAATTGCCCAAGTTACATGTTATCCGCGGCCCTGCCCCCTATTTTTTTAACCCCAAAACAAAATGTTGAGCCTGGAAACGAAAGATCTTGTCAATGACAAGTCGAATCCCGGTCCGTGCTTTCGCGGGAAGCCTTCTCACCATCTCTGGTAAGAGTCCGTAGGTGCCGCGCACTCAGGAACCGACAAGGTTGATCCTCCGGATGCAGCGCGAGATAATCACAAAGAGGGTGGGAGAGGCAAAGAGAAAAGTCTACCTTAGGCACCCGCGAGCACTGTTCAAAAGAAATGACCACCCTAACAGTTTCACTGTAAAGGCGCGTACCCAGTCCCAGCCTCCAGCGGACAGGAACCCGAACCCACAGAAAGAGAATCAGAACTAGGACAATTACCCAACTAATTGGCCTAGTGCAACGGAAGACACACCTCTAGCGAAGAAGAAGCTTGAACCTATTTCCCTCATGGCAAGAGCATTGAATGATCCTTCCACCTTTGAGGATTAATAGTCGAGTGCACACAGACCGTAGGGGATAACACGAACAGTATATGGACAACCATCAGACGAATGCCCACCTTGAAGCCTCAGCTAACCACGCTTGGGAGTATTAAGAGGCTTAGTAATCATGGAGCCACAATCGAGAAATATCTACAAGCACATTCCAGAAAAACCCAACCTCTTCACCACACAAGCCCAGACCGGGGCAGGAAAATCTAACTGGCCGGTTGACACCTCATGTTTAACGAATAGGGGAACTCGCCCTATGAAAAAAAAGCCCAGGAGAACCGACGTAAGTGATGAGTAAGTATGTAGGTGTCGCTGGGGAAGGGAGACCACCAATGTTCCAGCAAAACTCAGGTCATCACCCAAACCAACGAGAACGGGCCTCGTCCGAGGATCCTAATCGAGAGTACCAAGCATAAACTCGGCTCCACAACAGAAAAATCGCGCTCAAGTACTCTAAGACTTCACTTGCAACACAGAGAACACTGCCCAAACCCTAGGCGAGATCATTGAGAGTGAAACGGCGGTGACAGTTAACATCCAAAACCACTCACAAGACCCGAGCAATATTTAACCGCTCTTTTGGGTAACTTCCCTTTTGCTCCGAGACACGGGTGGGCTTATGTTCCGACTCCAACACAAAACCCTCGAAAACTCGGTTACAGCTCGGTATTGCATAACCGCACCGGCACGCGAAATCCCAGATATTCTACGAAAAAACAAAAGCATGAACTGCCAAACCAAACCGACAGACGCCGCATTTGAGAGAACACCAATTCCTCCAGCGGTCAGAATACCGATTCGTAAATGAGACGTGGAAGCACTACGTCAGAGTAGTGCCGGGACATCAGCCAGCACTCAAACCACCTCTGCCCTCTTCATAAATGGTGCAGCCAAAAATACTAACGACAATCTTATGAGGATATATCGGCTGAATCATGAATCGCATTGCCAATCGTAAGTGAGAGCACAGACCATTCATCCATTATGGGAGGAATCGACTAGCAGACAACAGACATGGTAAGGGCAGGTGCTCAGCCAGCCGGACACACCGGCAGACCATCACGCCAGGGCTACGGAACCGGATTACTGTGTACCTACTTTGCCCCTGAGGAATTCCAGCGATGAAATGGCTCTGATAGGCGAACATGACGGGGGTCAATGCGACCAGCGGTGAATTCCGAATACCCACAGCATAGAGTGGACATACAAAGAGCCAAAACACAACCAACTGGTCCTAAAGAATCACCTAACAAAATGAAAAATTTTGACAAACAGTCTCAAGGAGAACATGCAGGAAGACAGAAATATAAGTAATGGTGCTTTAACTATCAGAAAAGTTTGAAGAGAGAGACCTAGTTCTTTGGAAGATAAGAGGTAAATATAATGCAACGGCGTGGAATAAAAAGATCCAATGTGGATGGAGTGCAGCGAGATTAAATCACAGACGGCCGTTGATTTATCGCCGAATAAGTGCCAACTTAGAATGACACAAATATGAACTCAGGCGTAAGATCGAAGCTCACTCTTAGTATGAGGGAGAGTCCTGTATGCAGACTTAATGCCACTGGAATGGCCTGAAATGGCTGTTTCGAGTGAACCCAAGGCCTAAAAACAGAAAGAATGACAACCAAGAAAAACTACCACCAAACATTACTTAAATGGAATAGAAGTCGCCGACAGAGAGAAAATACATGCACCCCACCATGGTGACGAGGAATCGTACAATCGTTCCGCACACTATCTATCCACCTCTAGGTCAAAAAAAACAAAGTCAACAACTATGCGCAGATCGCACAATACATCGCACACTGTTCCCAAAGAAGCGCAGTACGTGAACTAAATCAAACACTAACCGCGAGTCAGCTACACAGATGAAGCACGGACAATCCTCTTATTGGCATAGAAAAAACAATCCGGAGGGAGCTTGCACTTAAGTAGCCACGTCATTCACCATACTAAGCTTTGGTCGCCAGTCGCTTCCGCGACTTTAGGCGAAGCGACCAGTTCATATGGAGCCTTCCGACACCAAGGAACGCTTACAGGTCAATAAACAGTAGCCATGGGACGACATTACTTACAACATTCCACAAGATGGGGACAAGTCACTCTCAGCCTCCATTACTTGATTTACCCAATTATTAAAACAAAACATAGACAAACGCGCTTTGGCACAGAACCAAACCATAGCGAGACCAATATGCAGCCGAGTACAAACTTAACCCACCGAGAAGGAAGACAATTGGATCCCTGCTGTACCTCTCTCGGAAACTCCTGCAAATATTTACAAATTCCTGGACGTATTGGCGGTACCTTTAGCCAACGGACTGGAAGTTCACATCCAAATTCCCCTTCAACATCGCCAATATAGCCAATTCCATCTCTACGAAGTCACTTCAATCCCAACCCACCTGCCAAATTCCTCCCTCGCAGTGAAGACGCGCCTATCAGCGGACTATTTTGCAATCTCAAAAGACCAGAGGCTTCACCTCGAAGCTCTTAACAAAGACATTGTGCAATGTCGGAAAGCAGGAAGAAGGACGATGTGTCACGAGCTGACACCACTGATTAAGGAAACCAGGGATGGATGCCTCTACCACGCCTTTCGGGACGACCGAGACAAGGCAGCGGAAGACTGTGAAAGGACGATGGTGCGACCAGAGCCTGAAATTTATGCTATCACAAGACAGAAATGGCTATATGTATTACCAACTGAAGAAACCTTCTCAATGCAGTGTACTGGGCGACCTCAGCCAACGAAAGGCTTCCGACTTCAAGGCACAGGAGTGTTCTCCTTGCCAGCAGGCTGTGCAGCAATGGGGGACCAATACATAATCCCGGCTCACCTCCACCGGCAAACCAACCAACCAAAAAACATGCCAGTAGGGGACCTGACCCATTTCAAAATAAATCTGGACCTCACATCAATCAGGAAACGTATCACAGGACTCAAACAAAGCAAAATCAATCAAACCGCGCTTCAGGAAATAATGAAAACGGATCCCAGCGGAGAAGCGGAGGACCCAACATTGGCCGACCTCCAGGAAGAAATGAAAGACTGGAATGCCGCTGACGAGACGGACGGAATGACAATAGTTAATCACACTTCTTTGACCCTCGGGGCTGTTGCTGCGCTAGGAGTCATCGGACTTATAATCTTCAGCTGTTGCCGGAAACGGAGGAACCCTGCTCCAAACGCTCAATACTCCCAACCACCTACGATCCCCTATCATGCAACTCCTTCCGCCCCAATGGATCCCGACCTATACACTGATAATCTAACCAAGCTGCAGAGCCGCGTAGCCCACCTGGAAGGAACCATATACGAGATGAAGAGGAGGATGGACAACATGGCCTCTCAAGAAGACGCTGCAAATGGAAGCGCTGAGGAAGAAATACGAAGATCTGGCCTGCCTGCTGTGAATGACCAATCGCCAACGCTACTGGTCTCACCGCACAACTACACATCACTGGACGACAGGGATCTCGCCTGGTTCTCATCAACTAAGCTGCCACACCCGTGGTCGCTGGCTCTGGCTGCTGGTTGGGTGGTTCTAGGAGGAACCCCCCGCAGACAGCAACGGACGACGAGACGGAACCAGCCTGGTTCTCACCAACTCAGCTGCCACAACCGTGGTCGCTGGCTGCTGAGCGGTTGGTTACAGGAGGAACCCCCGCAGACAGCAACGGACGACGAGACGGAACCAGCCTGGTTCTCACCAACTCAGCTGCCACACCCGTGGTCGCTGGCTGCCGGTGGGGTGGTTCCAGGAGGAGCCTCCTCCGCGAACATGCAACGGACTTACGAGACGGAACCAGTCGGTTCTCACCTAACTCAGCTGCCCACACCCGTGGTCGCTGGCCTGCCAAGGGGGTGGTTTCCCGGAGGAGCCCTCTTCCGCTGACAGCAACGGACTACGAGACGGAAACCAGCCCTGGTTCTCACAACTCCAGCTGCCACACCTGTGGTCGCTGGCTGCCGAGGGGGTGGTCCCGGAGTTAACCCCTTCCGCAGACAGCAAACAACGACCGAGTCGGAACCGGCCTCCCTTCTTCCCCGCTCTGTTTCAGCCCAAATGCATCGGGCCATGCCGATGGTCACGGCCGAACCATCTGGACGACCACGATCGGGCGAACAAGGCGGGCAGAAAAGGGGGATCCGACCATGAATGCCAGAGGAACGGACTACAGCTATCCGAGGAACTTCAGGACATACCACCGGCTGCCACTTTGGAGCAGTAAGAAACCACGAGGGATGGGGGGGTTGACAGTTGGAGTTTGTGTCACGGACGTATACCACGCCGCTGAAAAATGCCGGTAATTTGTTCATAGACATACGATGTTTAGTGTGAAGGAGTTGAGGGATAGGAAGAGCGAATAGATCGAAGTGTACAGTCGAATGCCAAATTGCAAATATGTATGTATTAGAGTTCACTATTTGGGAGGCCTGGGGGGTGACACTAGTCTGATGTCCCCGACCAATCCCTGCCCTTACATACCTTATCGACATGAACATGAGTGATTAGATATGTCACCGCAGCAGGACAGGCATTCAAGACCAGGACGGATCAACAAAGCAAGTACTCCAAATCATCATACAGGGATAAAAGTTACATACAAGTCGCGGGGCGCGACTTAAGAAAAATCGGTTTTAAAATGTAATTAGAGATAACATTTTTTTTTGTCTCTCCTATGCCAACAGACAGTTGCTACATACCAAAAATTTGGAGTATATTTGCCACAGCACGGAGCCATCCCGACAGAAATACGTAAGACTAGTTGGATCCGGAAAATCCCAAAACGCGAAAAACACGTCTCCCTCCGCTCCGTCCCCGCAAGTGGTGGACCGGCGGCCGCCAGCCGGACGCACTATTATCAAGGAAAATCGCACAATACAGGCGCCGATTCGGCGCAAATAGCCCAGATAGGCTAACCAAATATAGGAAGAATTGTCATTCATCCGTGATGTGTAACAAGAAGGTGCGTCGGGGAAAACAGCGCCGGGCCAGACAAGCCCAGCCGGGTTTGTTCTTAATAACATCTGCTGTAGCCCACTCTCCAGGTGAAGGCCAGGTGGCCGAACCCTCGCGAAAATACGGGTCAAATTAACAAGGGATCAGGCAAGGCATGTTCTATCAATTAAAATTAATCAAAAGAACCAAGTCGCCATGCCGGGAAAAGTGACTCTGACACTCAGCGTTGAAAAATGAGTATAAACAACATATATTTTTCTTGACCCGTGTCAAAGCGTCAGGTCTAATGTATCAAGCAGGATCAACCGGTGGATACTCAAACAAATATGAATGAAAATGTTCACTTGGTAAACAAGACTTCGAAAAATGAACCCAACAAAAAAAAAAAATATATATATATATATGACTACGCAAGAAGTCACATTGAAATTGAGAATGCGGAATGCCATTTTGCTGTCGGAATATTGATTTCAAAATACGAGATATCTGAATGCGAAGTAAAATGCCTAAATGACGCCCAGTTGCAATATGATCGAAACCAGAAGGAAAGCAAAATGGTATGTTTATAAGTTTATAAATCCGTGATTTGTAAATAATATCCCAAGATCCTTTCTGGATCCTGATCAAAGAACTCGAATCCAACATGGATCATGCAACCTTTCAACATTTCGATAGACAAAACAAGCACAAACGATGAAACGGGATGCACGCGATCCCGATGCATTGACGCAAGAGTCACATGAAATGAGTGCGGAATGCCATTTTACTGTCGGAATATTTGATTCAAATACGATATATATCTGAAAATGCGAGCCAATGCCTGCATGGCACCCAGTTGCCAACATTGATCAAAACCAGAAGGAAAGCAAATATAAGGGATGTGAAAATAAACCCAAGATCCTTCTGATCCTGCATCAAGAACTCGAGATCCAACATGGATCCCATTGCAACCTTTCAAAACATTTGATATGAAAACACAAGCACAAAAACCAACAGAAAAAAAGCCCCATTACATGTAATGAGCCGCCTGCAGGCTTATAAAGAAATTTAATGAAGCAGCCGAGATCAGAAGAGGAGCTTTCAGCAAAAAGTTATTTACCATGAAACCGGAAAAATATTAGCCTAATATACAACCAAGAGGTAAATCAGAAATACTATAAATTTGAAAGTACTGCGCGAAATGGAAAATATTATATTACGAAGATAAGGCTACAGGAAGTCTTCACAAACCCAAAGCTTTCAAAAAAGGCCACGCGAGCAGCTGAAGCAGCAAAATGCCGGCCGGTGAAAGTGGAGCAATGCAGTATATAAACCGGGCCGTCCAGGAAGGGGAAATGCAGTTTTTGGAAACCCTCTAAGGGCTGCGGACAGGTTAACCTCCTGACGCGGTAGGTGTGATCCAGTTCATCCTGGTGGAACGCATGGCGTCTGTGCAACGCAATTTTTCGACTGAAAGGTTGGTCAAAGTTAGGACACTATACTGTCAGCCTACTCTCTCATATTTTGAGAACCCACAGACTCTCATTTTTGGGGGTAACTCAGATACTTTCCACCTCACGTCCACGAACCATATAATTGTGATGTCTCCACAGAGTATCCCCCAGGGTAACCAAATAGTGAACGCTATATAAAATCTTCCCGCTATGAGCCCGGTACCAGATGAGGTGGGAGGGGCGGCCGCCGTTATTTTGATTGACGCCATGCAGCCTTTCGGGGACCCGGGCCAGCTGGGGTGGGAGGGGTAAATACTGGTTGGAGCATGGAGTTAAATGATAGCAAATGGTCGTTGCAGGTAATTGACAGCCCAGACATTTGGCTTGGAGCAGCCGGTGTTCCTGTCGGCCAATGTGTCTGGTTTAGGTTTAGAAGGTCGGTCATGTACATAAGTAGTGTATGCTATGGACAGTCAAATCAAGCTGTGCGCAATTGTGGATTTACCGTCAGAATAACTAGCGTGAACTGTGACCTGTCGGCCTATTCGTGCGTTGTGCCCGATGTGGATGTACCGTCAGAAGCTAGCTTTGCTATGTCTGACCTATCGGCCGATGCATGCATGTTTAGCAAGTTGGTTGTGGACCTGGATATTGTAAATTGCCCCGATGTCAGTTTGGACCCGTGGAATAGCCATGGAGAAGGACCGGACGTCAGTATCAAACGTGTCCATGTGTTAAACGACCTACAATAAAGACCCGACCGAGCAATTATCTGTGAATGATAACCGAGAGGGAGGGATGTTGACGGAAAGAGGGTTGGAGACGAATTATCGCGCCTGAAGCGATAAGGGGGGGGGGGGACACATTGCTCATGATGCACATTGCTCACGCGACACCAGTTTCTGCCCAGTGTGTAATCCACGATCTAATGAACCGCCAATGTAACAGATCAGATATTGCCGAGTAGCCCTTCTTAATTTGGTTAAAAAAAAACCTGACACATTGCACTGAAACCATCTCGGGTGCCGGCCGGCACACGATAACGCCAGTTTTTATATATAAATAACTCACATTTCTAAATTAATTATTTCTCATGTTTCAAATGTTTTATCTGTTACACGGCGAAGTCGAAATTAACGTTCCAAATGTTTTATCTGTCACACGGCGAAGTCGAAATTAACGTTTTAAATGATTAAATTAATGTTTAAAATGTTGTGTCAGTTACATTGACGGAGTTACAATTCACGTTCCCAATTAATAAATAGGTTGGCTGCTGGACACGCGCCACAGTCGAAAATCCGTTATATGTCTGGCCCGTCACACAGCCAAGCCGTATTTTCACGTGTAAATGTTGTGTCAGGCACACGGCAGAGTCACGATTCACCTTCCAAATTAATAATATATGTGTCTATAACACAGTGAAGCCAAATTTTACGTTTATATGTGTTACCCGTCACACAGCCCAGCCATAATTCATTTTTTAAATGTTGTGTCAGCGACACGGCAGAGTCACGATTCACGTTCCCAATGAATAATATGTGTCTGTGACACAGTAAAGTCAAATTTTACGTTTATATGTGTTGCCCGTCACACAGCCAAGCCGTTAAATTCTCGTTTCAAACTGTTGTGTGCCAGTGCAACGGCAGAGTTCGAAATCGCGTTTCCGAATCGAGCCAAGACAAAAATGTGTTGCATTGTTAAAGGGGATAATCACCTTTCATTTTGTTAGCACCAAGTTCTTTGGCGTCCTTATTGGTAAAGCAAAGTTTAAGTATTAACTCCATTGTTGTGGAAAAAGGTGATTATTCCTTTTAAGGTAGCCAAGTCAAGACTTTTTCTGTTTAATACGCCATTCGCCTAAAAGGACGATAAGAAAATGTTGCATGTTCGTGAGCCAAGTCAACATCACGAGCAGAGTTAAGTGTCAGCTCAATCAATGTGACCACCTGGCTGCGCAGCTGTCCCTTAGCCGATCCGCCGTCCCAGGCACCCCTCACAAAGGGATGAGGGGCGCATGCGACCGGGTGTAGCCAGTGAAATGGTCCACTGGCCGACGCCGACTATCCCCGGCGCCCCAGGGCTTGGCGAGAAACCGATCGGGCTCGGATCAGGCCAGACATTGGGACGAGTCCAGGTCTGGATGGGGCTGGGGCCTGGGGAATAACAGCTCCCGCCGTCCTGCGCTGGGGCAGGGCCGACGAAGCCCTGCGGGAGGCCCCAGGGCCCAACACGAGCCGCTGGTGGTGATGATCGGTCGTCGGGAAGTGGCGGCGTCGCTACACTTTCTGAGCTTCCGCCGGAGGGCGAGCACGAAGCTTGGGAACCGCGTTCCATGATGACAGAGATTATTTGGAGCTGGTCACTGAGATCGAGGCGTTTTGAGGGGTGCTGGACAGGGAGGCAGAAGACCGGCTGGGCGGGGCCTCCCCCTACCAACCGAGTCTGATTGGCTGTCCGGGATCTGCCCCCCCCCGCAGGCGGAGGAACCGGGCGGAGCTTGCCCATCCAAACCAGATCTGATTGGCTGCCCCGGGTCTGTCCCGGAGGCGGATAAGCCAGAAAGTGGACAAGCCGCAGGCATCCCTAGGGATTGCCGTCTGTGTCACGCCCAGGCATCACCCGCCGATCCAGACGTCCTGAGAGATACCTCCCGCGACATCTGTCGGATGAGTGTCGCAGGTAGGGTTCAGGTCACCGACCATGGTCGGCAGCCAATGCTGAATAACCATTGTGGCGTTTGGTGAATATTATGATAACCATGTGCCGAGAAGGACGAAAAAAAATGAAGGGATATGAATAATTACCCACTTCTACCACATATCGACTCAAACACAGACACACACACACCCGCACACACACACACACACACACACACACACACACACACACACACACACACACACATACATCTACAACAACCACAACAACACACACCACACCACACATATACAAACACACACAACACACACACACACACACACACACCACACACACCACACACACACACACACACACAAACACATACACACACATGCACACACAACAACTACACACACACACACACCACACAACACCACACACTACACACACACACACACACACACACACACACACACACACACCACGAGACACATACACATGTTACCAGGGAACACAGCACGGTGGCATGGCATTTACATCATACATGACCCACCCCAACACACGGCACATGGGGCATGATATCAGACACATGGCACAGGGCATACACATCATACATGACCCACCCCACACACACGGCACATGGGGCATGGTATCAGACACATGGCACAGGGCATACAGCTCACAATGCACAGAGCACTCGGCAAACACAGCACACAAGACAAACCATTCCCACACCACACATGATATACGGTGCCAGGCCCAGAGCACATGGCACGTGGCACCCGACGCTCACACAGCACATACGAAACACACGACACAGGGTACCAGGGAGTACGGGACACACAAAGCACACGGCGCACACACATATGGCACTCATAATACGTACATCATACAAGGCATTGCGGAGAGGGTACCAGGCATACGGTACATGGCACATTGCGGGCCAGTCAGGGACAGGGCATGTATGAAGCGCACGGTGAACCCAACACGCACACGGCCGGCACTATTCCCACGGCACCTAATATGCGATAACTACAAAGACCGAGTACCGAGGACCGAGTACCGAGTACCGAGTACAGAGTACAAAGTACGAGTACACAGTACCCAGTACTGAGTATCGAGTACCAAGTACGAGTACCGAGACCGAGTACAGAGTACCGTGTACCGAGTACCGAGTATAAAGTACCAAGTTCCGAGTACCGAGTACCGAGTACTGAGTACCCAAAACCCAGTACCCAGTACCCAGTACCCATTACCCAGTACCGAGTATCGAGTATCGAGTCCGAGTGCCGAGTATCGAGTACCCAGTATCGAGTAACGAGCACCAAGCACTGAGTGAATACCGAGTACCGAGTACCATATACTGAGTACCGAGGACCAAGGACCGAGTACCGAGTACCGAGTACCGAGTAACGAGTACGATTACCAAGTACCCAGTGCAGAGTATCGAGTACCAAGTACGAGTACCGATACCGAGTACCGAGTACCGAGTACCGTGTACCGAGTACCGTTTACCGAGTACCGTTTACCGAGTACCGAGTATAAAGTACCGAGTACCGAGTACCCAGTACCCAGTACACAGTACCCAGTATCGAGTATCGTGTCCGAGTGCCGAGTATCGAGTACCCAGTATCTAGTATCGAGCACCGAGCACTGAGTGAGTACCGAGTACCGAGTACCGTGTACAGAGTACCGAGTATAAAGTACTGAGTACGTAATTCCGAGAACCGAGTTCACAGTACCGAGTATCGAGTACCGAGTACCGAGTACCGAGTACCGAGTACCGAGTACAAAGTACCGAGTATTTAGTACCGAGTAACGAGTACCCAGTTAAGCCGATTACCGAGTGCGGAGTACTGAGTACCGGAAACTGCAACAGACGACCATTCTTTGCTCCGGACACAGATACACTAAAGAAGGGATATTTGATGATAAGGGGCAGCACCGGAATTTGGACCGTAAGGATTCGGTGAGCGTGATAGAATTACGGAGGTGACACACGTGACCGGCAGCCCTCTGAGCGTACATTCCTGTTGAGGAGGGCCGCTTCACTGTCGATTTAAAGGGACATAATGTGGGGCCTAAAGTCCCACGGTGACATTTTTCATTAAGAGGTTAATCGTTTCAAATCTTTCAAGGTAGAACAAATAATGGTCTCATAAGGGTTGAACTGGGGTAAAGGCCCCATTCATATAGCGAGGCTCAGTCGCAGTTAAGTCGCGGAAAATTGCCCCTGTTGAACCTTGGCGGTCTTGATAGGATTCAGAAAAACGCCCTAGTCGGACTGACTGAGACTCTCTAACGTCAGCCGACGGACCAGGTGGTTAGCCCCCTCGTGATGCCAGTAATAAGCCGGCAGTCCGTTGCCTTTAATACGCTTACATACGAGTTCGGACGAAATTTTAGGTTATGTCCCTCGTGGATCCCTGGAAAGAAGACTCAAAAGTCGCTTGTAGCAGAGGGCTTCGCAGGGTCACGACCTCGGAGGTTTTTATGTCCATCGTGAAGCCTGGGAGCAAATTCTCCGCAGCGATCACGACCTCGAGGTCATAGGTTATGTCCATCGTGGATCCCTGGAAGCTGGAACTCACAACTCGCTAGGCGCCGATAGCTTCGCAAAGGATCACGGACCTCCGGAGGTTATAGATATGTTCCCTCGTAAGCCTGGAAGCTTTCATAAGTCGATTTTTATTGCAGAGTGTTTCGCAGGATCACGACCTCGGAGATTATGTCCCTCGTGGATCCCTGGAAGGAAGACTCGTAAGGCGTTGTCTCGCCAGGAGGGCTTCACAGGGTCACGACCGTCGGAGGTTTTATGTCCATCGCTGAAGCCTGGGAGCAAATTCTCCGCAGGGATTCACGACCTCGGAGGTCATAGTTTATGTCCATCGTGGATCCCTGGAAGCGGAACTCTAAACTCGCTAGGCGCCGAGAGCTTCGCAGGATCACGACCTCGGAGTTAATAGATATGTCCCTCCGTGAAGCCTGGAAGCTGTCATTAAGTCGATTTATTGCAGAGAAGTGTTTCGCAGGATCTACGACCTCGGAGGATTATGTCCCTCGGGATCCCTGGAAGGAAGACTCGTAAGGCGTTTGTTCGCAGAGGGCTTCAAAGGGTCACGACCTCGGACGGTTTTATGTCCATCGTGAAAGGCCTGGAGAGCCAAATTCTCCGCAGGGATCACGAACCTCGGAGGTCATAGTATGTCCATCGTGGATCCCTGGGAAGCGGGAACTCATAACTCGCTAGGCGCCGAGAGCTTCGCAGGATCACGACCTCGGAGATTTTAGGAGATTTGCAACGCGAGTCACATCCTCCCGTAGCGACGCCGGCTCAACGACTCTCCGTCCCTTCACACAGTGGCGTCTCGCTCCCCCTGGTGCCCGAAACCGCTTCCGGGCGGCTAAAAATAGTTCGGGCCGGCGGGCCGGCATGCCCTCTCCGACACAGTGGAGAGAGGGGGCAGCCGGCCCGAACCCTCTCTTTTCCCGTCCTCTCTGTCCGTCTCATACAAACACCACCGGGTGCCGGACCACTGCACTGGCCGGCACAGACTGACAGTAGGGACAGAGACACACGATGGATACCGGAAACACCTGTGCACACAATAACACAACATAATCCTATAGCATATCTGTGTGAGGCTGTAACTCATTTGTGGGATATTATAGTATTATTTAAATGCTATGTGTAATTGGAAATCCTGTAGGACGGCAATATTTAAATAAGTGATTTTGTAGGACCTCTCTGTGGGACTTCAGGAATCCTGCTGGATTATTATGTGAGACTTCAGAGTCCTGTAGGATAACTGTTTGGACTTACAAAATAGCATACAGGATTTCTTAGTCATTCAGGGGTGTCCACAACATTCTACTGGATCCTGTAGGACATATATGTGGGGCCTAAAGTCCCACAGAAAACATCCTACAGGATGTCATAGTCCTTCAGGAGAGTCTACGAAATCCTACAGGATCCTGTAAGACAACTGTGTGGGACTTAAAAGTCCACATACATATCCTACAGGATTTCATAGTCCTTCAGGGAAGTCCACGAAATCCTACAGGATCCTGTAGGATTTGAGGGACTCCGTTAAAGTCCTACATGACTTTTTCACTAGGGAACACAGTAGGGAAGGACAGTATTAGGTCAAAACAGTAGGTACTCACCCATAATGAGAATGATATAACTTTGTTGACTCAAATATCACTGAAGGAAGTGTGGAATTCAATCCACTGAGTACTGAGTAGTAATCCACCGGCCAGGCGTTTAGCCGGTTAAAATGTATTTTCTCATTCTTAGTTTCTAAAACTCAACTGATTTCATTTCTGTGTACATGAAGGACTAATACAAGGAAACCTGTGGTAGCTACGTATTAATTTATCTAGGTAGTTACCTAAGAAACCTCTCTAGCAACTGCAGTGGCAGACAAGATTAATTTGGACATATCAGAATATTATAATTGTCATGCCATTGGAGGTGTAGGTTAGAGGTAAGCTTGAAGTTAAAATATGGTTAACTCAATGTTTATAGACATCTGATAATTGGGGCTTACAGCCTAGCCATACAGGTTACTTGGCACCCATTTATCAGACAGCTCCTGTCAAGTTTTTTCACCCCCAAAAATGACAGGGCTCCAAATTGCCCCAACCGACCCAGTCTGAATGACCCTCTAAGGCCAGCAGAAGACTGTCAGCTGGCCTGAGGACCCTCAGAAGGCCAGAGACTTCAAAATGTGCCTGTCAGTCCAACATGTTTTAACTATTTAGAGGGTCCTTTAAAATAAAGTTGCCTTAATCCGAGGAGATAGCATTTTGTGCCATTTTTGGGGGGCTGTTGGCCGTCTAGGGAGGGCTTTGGTAGTGTGGGACATGAGTTTCTTTGTCCCCCATCCAAAAATACCTTCTGCTGCCACTGCCAGGGGTTTACCAAACGTGGCAGGAACGTTGACAATATATTTGAGGGCATCACAAATCCTGCCCTTTTTGAGGCAGGATTCATTAGATCAAATTTAGCTCCTCAGCCAAATGCTGTTGACCAGGGGTGGGAGGGTAGTCAGCAGAATCACATTCTAGCTAGTGTAAATTGGTTCCGAATGATGTGAGTTGCCCCAAATAATGTTACTGCTGCCCAAATTGTTCTTCAAAAGCTGCCCGCATTTCCCAAAGCTGCCCCAATTTTAATGTGTTGGTGCCAAACCTGTCCTGACGGGATCTGGTTGAGAC